>JAVJIF010008019.1:0-249716 GCA_038442645.1 Agave tequilana | reverse complement strand
CAAAAACCGTTGCTCTCCCCGACAACGGCGCCAAAATTTGATTAAGACGGGATAGGGTGTTGTATTGTGGAGTATAATTTGCACACAAAATATATTCAATAAAAGAGATAAGGTTTAGATTCAACCTCAAGTGCTTTGATCACTCCACAAATGTATTCCAAATGATTGATGTAACCTTTCCAATCTCCGTTATAGCATGGGCTATACCGAGTCGATTCTCAGGGAGAGCTTGCGATGGAAGCGTTACGGTTGGTAGCGAAGATAGAAAACGAAGATCTTCTTTGTCTTAAAAGAATAAAAATGAATTGGAAAAAGAAGTAAAAGAATTGGTGGATTTGTTCATGATGGAAATGAAAAGAAATCAAAACAAGATTGGCTTTTGGATTAACACTAAAAGAAAGAAAACTTTGAAAAGACTCTTAGAATGAGAAGATCATGACTAGCTAACCTTACTACCTTACTAAAAACTTACTAAACTCGTGATGGTGAATGCATGCCTCATGTTGATTCATCGGCAAAGATTTGTATTGCGTGTTGGTCTAATTACTTTCCCACTTGAATGACGGGTGATCATTCTTGGACTTGTCTTGTAGCCTCATAGATGTCATAGGCCTACAAATTAGAATTTCAATAATGGAATTAAAAGAGCTACACTCAGGGATGCTAAGGAAGAAGATACAACATTTATTAATGGAAGTAAAGAAGTTGTACAACAAATAGCATATTGGTGATCCATCTCCATGTTCCATCACGGCACTTGTTCTAAAGATAAGGCTCTAAATGAGGCACACATGAATCATATGGAGAATTACAACAAGATATAGCCAAGCATGAAAGTAACCCATCGGAGAAGAGAAGGCCATACAACTTGCAAGATTAAATAGCAATCACCCATGAGTTAGTAGTTAGCAAGGTTAGTGGTTAGCTAGTTCATGTTAGAAAAGTTAGCTACTAGCCATAAGAAAAGAAAAGCAAGCATGAATAAAAGTGCAAGTAAAGTAAAGGTAGAATTAAAGAAAGCAAGTAATACTAGAAAATGCTCAAGTAGAGAAGAAGAGAATGGATCAATCCTTGCTTCACAAGTTGTCACTCCTTGCTATACACAAGCTTTCTCTCTCTTACAACTCTCTTTTGCAGAATTTCTAGGGAGGAAGAAGGAATCTAAAGAACTAAAAACCTAGAGAAAAATCCTACAAAAATTACAAGCATCTACTCTCTAATCTCTCCTCTTCACGTTCTCGCAGGTCCTTGATCCAGTATTTATAGCCTCAGAGAGAAGTCTCCAGAACCCGGACAGTGGGCCAGAATCTGGGACTCAACGGCCCAGATCTGGCCGCAAATTGGCGGGAAAATCCCGGATTTTGCGGCAAGGATAAGTCTGTTGAGCAACAGAAATCTGTTGCAGGTTCGTTCGAAGTTTGTTATCCACGTGGCCTTCTAGAATCTTGAGTTGTTGCGTCGAATTCTCTAGATCCTGGGCTCAAATTTGGGCTTTGAATTAATCTCTTTTGGGCTTATGAATTAATCTCTTTTATTATTGCTAATTAAGAGATTTTTGACTTTCTCTCATTTCAGTTGTGGACCTGCAAAAATAGAGAGAAGATGAGTAAAAATCATATTTTATTTGCAAAAATGCATGGGAGTAATGTGATAAAATATGCAGAATTGTGTAACAATCAGATTCCTTCTCGCTTGGTTCGGGAATCAGAGAACAGAAGGTTGGTAGAACCCTCTTGCTGCTTCTCAAATCGCCTTCAATTAGAATTCCTTCTCGCCTGGTTCCGGAGATTCCTTGAGAAGAAGGACGATGTTAGGGTATCAACATCCTGGATAGAGAAAGCAATTCTCTAAAAGTTCTCTGAATTCGAGAGCGCACGGTGCGTTATGAGAAGCCTCTGCTTGCGGATTCCTCTTGTGTGTGTGCGTCTGCGTATGTCTGCGTGTGTCTGCGTGCCTGCGTGTCTGCCTGTGTCTCTCCTGTACCCTTGATGGGCTATTTATAGGGAGAGCAAGGGTATAATCGTCCCTTGAAGATATGGAAACAAATTGAATCAAATCCGTTTAAATCTGGAAAGTAGCCTTACTGCGAGGCTAGGATCAGCTTCTGCGAAGCTAGAATTGGCAGGTCGGTAGACCTTCTCGATCTGTTTTGATCCTTTCCATATCATTGGAGGATTTCCCCTGATCTTCTTACTCGTTTTAGAGAGTCAAGAGATTGTGGCAATCAACTGCCAAATTTGATCTCTGATTTGATCTTAATTGGATTTGATCTGATTGGATCCGATCTCATCCGGAGATTTGATTGGTCAAAGGTTGACCATAGCAGACCAATAGTGGAGCTGTCTGTATTGAGCTCGTAGCGGAGCTAGAGACGGTTTCTGGCGAAGTCCGAAAGAAACCCTTTGGCGGAGCTGGAAGTCCTTTGTGGCGAAGTTTGCGAGTCAGCTTCTTGGCGAGGCTTTGAATGGCTTCAAGGCGAAGTCGGGTGATATTAGCCTCTCAGGCGAGGCTATCCCTTTGGGCTCATGTAATGCTAAGTGTTAGCACCTTAGACCTGCTGAGGTCTGTTTAGAAACAATCCGGGTTCACTGTCTGCTTGCTGGATCAGTGGAGTCCAAGTTGCTTCCTTGTCCCTCGGAGATGGGTGAAACTGGTCTTCAGCTCGTCTGTTACTTGTCTTTTGTAAATGTCAACAAGTTTAGACATTGTTCGGACCAATAAGAATCTTGTCTTTTTTTAAGTGTCAACATACATCTCTATGTCTTCAAACTAAGATGCTCCTCCCACCAAACTCCCATTGAAAGTGATGCGTCCAAATTGTCCTCTTTAAACTCGGAACGCATCCACCTCAAGGCACCATCACTCTCACGTCATGTGAGAGCCCACACCTACATCAAATAAATAGGAGTGCTCTTTGGTACCCATACTCTTTTGGGTCCATGGGGGTTAGCTCCTTTCCTAACCCAAAACAAATTTATTAGCTAAATTTATATCATGTATTTTATCATAACAAAACTTAGTAAGGTGGCCCTTACGTCCACAATGTGTACATGTGTACACATGAGCATACATTGTGTGATGAGTGTGAATGTGAGGAGCATGTGCATGCCGTGGTTTGTGTGCATGCATAGGAGGAACTGGTTTCTTTCGAAACATAGATTCCAAACGGGTATAGTTCAAAGCACAATGATTCAAAGTGGAGCCCAAACATTCAACATTCTTCTTTAATAATTTATGTCATTTTCAATGTTTGAAGAAGTGAGGCATGCAATAGGTGATCTAGAAGATGAAGCTACATTAGCATGGCAAACATGTGAGTCCATATCATTTTTCAAAGCAATATTTTTCTTAGAAATCAAATCTAATTCTTTTGAAATAGAAATAATTTTGTTTTTTTAAAGATCATTTTCTTTTACAACAAAATCAAGTTTTGAAGTTAAAGTCTCATTTTTCTTCAAAATATTTTCACAATCATTTTTATTTTTCAAAAACTTGCTTTCATTTAAACAAGTTCAAGTTGGGTTTTCAAAGAGTCACACTCATTTGAAATCTCAACCTTCTCTTGTAAAGCCAAATCAAGTTTTGAACACAAATCCTTATTTTCTTCTTTAGTCCAAAACTCTCTTTTTTTTCAAAAGATTATATTTTTCAAGCATTTTTTCACAACAATTGAAAGTTCTTCATTCAAGCATTGGCATCAATATAATCATTACTAGAAGAATTAGCATCATCATCATCTAATTGAGTTTCCAAGTTTACCTCAAGGGAGTCATTCCCTTGACCATGTAGCAATGTTGCTCGGATTCTCCACTAGATTCATCCTCCATAATGGTTGGCGTTTGAAGCTTGGAGGAGGTCAACGTGTTCCACACTGCAAAGGCGGAATCACAATTGGAAACTATAAAAAGATATTCTTTGTTAAGCGTGCTTCTAAGTGCCTCAAGGGCTTGTGCATTGGTCTCTATATGCTTGCTATTACCAAGATAGGTTGGTAGCGGCAAGGAAAACATGCAAGTATAGGGTTTTTAGGTATATGGACATCCTAGCCTTCCAAACAACAATATTGGAAGTATCAAACATAGGTGGGGTCATGAAGCCATGAGAGCAAACAATATGTGTGCAAATGCAAATGATAGATTGGCAACCAAGATCACACTCCTAAGTGGTTAACCTAATATCAGAGCGTAGGCTCTGATACTAATTGAAAATACACCTAGAGGGGGGGTCAATAGGTGTATGGCTAATCTAATGATCAATAATGCGGAATTAAAAACTTAATGTAACACACTTAGTGTAACCAACGAGTGTAGCCGAATCCCGGTGAGGGCTCTGGACTAACTCCTCTGAATTCCTCTAAATAAAAGTTAAGGTGCTATGTAAAGCTCTCTTGGTTAAACACAAGTATGGGCACACACAAAACAAGCATGTATATGATATGACAATATGAATCAGTGCACAATGTAAGAGAGAGTTAGAGAAAGTGGATCAAACGCAAACACGGAGATATGTTTCGAGGTTCGAGCACACAGCTCTACGTCCCCGCCTTCACATAGAAAGATTTTCACTAACTCGTCCACACAGTACTTCCACATAGGGAACTTCCACTGAAGATTTGAGGCAAATACAATTGGGAGTATACAACTACTCTCTCAACCAATACAACCTCACTAGAGGCAAGGCAAAAACAAATCACCTCTACACTTAGAGGGATAGGCACTTAGCCACAACAAATCAATCACCTCACACTTAAGGAATTCCAACACAATCTCCACCTCTTACTAGAGGAAGCCAAACCACTTCCACTATCACCTCACATTTGAGGGATAACAACTCAATCACCTCTCACTAGAGGGATATCACAATGATGGAAGGTTTACAACTTGGTGCTAACAACCAAAACCAATTTTCTCACTAAAACAAAGATCCTATAGATAGGATAGAATGATAAGCTCAAGCGTGAGAAATAAAGAGTTTGAAAATAAAAAACTCAAAAAAACACTTGAGAAAACTTTTAGAATGAATATAAATTGAAGATCAAAAACAATCCCAAAGACTTTCTTTTTCTTTGAATTTTTCAACCCTTTAAAACAAAATAAAGATGAACTCTTTAGGCTTAAAAACTCTTTTGAAAACTAGTATTAAAACTTATAAATGGAGAAATTTTGCTCTTCAAATTCTTGTTGAAAAACCAATTCAAATGGGGTATAATAGCCCATTTGAAAATCTAGCCGTTGGCAACTGAAAAGGGCTAGTTTGCCCTTTCGGTCGACTGGCCGGTCGACCGGCCAACGGTCAAAAATTTGACCGTTGAGCCCAGCGGTCGACCGTCCAGTCGACCGTGCCCAGAACCAGAGAGCAATGCTCTCTGGCCGGTCGATCGCCCGCCGTCGACCGAGCTGGATACATAGAGCAGAGCTCTCTGTCCGGTCGACCGCCTGGTCGACCGGAGGCATTTCTAGAGATCAGAGCTTTCGCGGTCGACCGGCCCGGTCGACCGACGGCCTCCCTAGCGAGGCTGCGTGCATGTTCTGTGCACGTGGTCGACCGGCCTGGTCGACCGCTCACTGCTAGGTCGACCGGCAGTCAGCCAGCCTGACAGATTTTGGGACAAAAAATCTTAGGTTTTTATCTAATATAAAATCCCATAAAAACACATAAATTTCACAAAAATCAGTTCATGTTATATCTTTGAAATACAAACATGTTTGAGTAAAAGTCAAATCATGTTACAAATATTTTGAACCATTTTTTGACTTGAAAAATTTGTCTTAAACCAAAAACTGTATTTTTCAAAACTTGAATTTTTGAAATGAAAATCCGATTTTTTCAAAACACATGTAAATACTAAAAACATGATATTTAAACAACTTTGAAGCATGTTGTTATGGATTAGAATCTAATATACATGAAAGGTATTATATCTATGTTTTTGACATTAAATCCAAAAATAAGTTTGTCTAAATACAAAAATCCAAACTCATGATGTAGACTATCAAAATAAGTTTTTCTAAATAGATAAAGCATATATGTATATAGATCAAATCTAATATACATTAAATCATGTAACTTATTTTGATTCTATCTATTCATGAAAACTAAGATCGGTTAAACAAAAACCAAAACCGATAACATGAAACGTGTGTTGTTGTGAACTTGAGCATATCACAATATCTAATCTTTACAATGGATCTATATTAAATCTTAACTAAACAAACCGAAGTCTTCTTGTAAACGCCGTCTCCAAGTTGACTCGATCCAAACACGATTCCCGAGCTTGACTCCAACCGAGTGTTAGATATGAACTTGACGCTCGAGTTCTTGAACCACCATGTGAAAGCTCAAAACACTTTTGTTGAAGCTAATCACCTACTAATATCTTGGTTAAATATCTGAAACTAAATATCACAAGATTATTAGTAAACTATAACTATATGAGTTAATCATCATCAAACTAGAGTGGAAGGCCTCTGGGCCAACGGCTCTAGCACGGATACCTCCCACTGATCTTGCTCCTACCTGGCCAATTAACTCGTGATTAGATTCCGACAATGTACACCCCGTGGATAGTCTAACCAGTTAGGATCGTCTAGGTCTAAGTCAACCCTAGCATAGGCTTGTTTCCTTTTTTCTTTTCTTTATTTGTTTGTTTGTTTGTTTTTCTTTCTTGTAAATTATGAAATGGATTTTAACAACAATAATTTTTTCAATCATAATGAATCCATATTTCACCCTGACTTCATTTGACTCAGATAACTCTGACCCGGTTATGTACAATATGAACAACTATATATGTTGGTTGGGATTATCCAACTCAATACCCGTATCCCCAATCTTATGACCATAATTTTCAAATAATTTCAACTCTTCATAGAGTTAATGGGGATTCACCTCCCCTGAGTCAAATTTTCAACCACCTTGTACACAATATTCATTCCCCGATTCGGCTTCATATCTCCTTTTCTTGTTCCACCAACTGAGGAAAAATCTAATTTGAAAAGGAGTATGGAAGCCATACTTGAGTCCCAACAACAAATTCAAATTTTGCTCAATTCACAATCCTTCCCAAATCAAACTCCATACACTCCTTTTCTAGAACATCCAACTGAAGAAGAATCTGAGTTAGAAAAGCGTTTGGAAGTCGTTTGTGAAAAATTGCAACAATTTCAAAATGTTGGACTCCTAATCTCAGCCAAATTTTCAAGAGTCCTACTCATCTTTTCCAGTCTCACTGATTCAAAAATGACAATATCAATACTGAACTTGAGTATGAAATCTTTGCGTGAGTCTAAACAGCAATCGCAAAATCTGATGGACTCACAATTTCACCACAATTTTCAAAATCACTTCCAGGCTCACCTTTTCAAGAAGAACCAATTGCAAAATGTATGGAATGTTGGCCCAAAAGGTTACACTCTCCAATTGTTTTGTGTTTTGATGATGACAAACCAAATTAGTGCTATTTGGTACTAATGAGTCTATTCAAGATAAGTTTCAGGTTTGTACCATGTTTAGAGACCATTCGCTTAGCTATTGCAAGAACTTCTAAGTTCCACGAAGCAAGGAAGGCAAATTACACATCAAGGAAGGATCATAGAAGAGAAGGCACTAGCAAGGCATTGGATGGCTCAAAGACTTGAAGATAGCACAAGAAGTCTTCATGTAATTTGTTTTTCAGTTTATAGTATGTTAAAGAATAGTGGATAGGTTTGAAGCTCTATCACACACGCTTTTGCGCACATGCTCATTCCAAAATAATTTCTTATAAATTATACAAAATATTTTGCATACAAGTTTTTTTTTGCCTACAAATACATCTTTATGTTTAATTCTATTCCCTGTTCAAAAGTATTTTTGTTAAAATCAAAATCCTCTTTATTTTCTTTTCCAAAAATGATTTTTGACCTGATCCGGTCGACCGGGGCAGTCGACCGAGTCTGTGTCAGTCTGATCCGGTCGACCGGACCAGTCGACCGCGGTTCTGGCAGATGCACGTATCCGTGTGCATGTCTGCCAGTCGACCGGGCGGTCGACCGAGATATTGTTTTTGCTCACAGGTTTTCTCAGTCGACCGGGTCGATCGACTGCTAGCCTATAACGGTCGAATTTTTGAACTACCGGTCGACCGGCCCAGTCGACCGATGTGTCCGTTGAACAGTAACGGGCAGATTTTAAGTGAGCTGTTTATTTTTGTCTTTTGTGTTTAAAAATTCATTTAAGGATATATTTTGATCTAATTACCTCCTAAACATCAGTAATTATGTTTTATCCCTAAACCCTAGCCCTCTCCTATAAATAGGGGTGTTTGGGGAGAGATTTGTTACAACAATTATTTGCTAAAAAATTCAAAAGTTTAAGGCTTTCAAAAGAGACTTGTTTCTTGGTTTTTGTGCTGAATTTCTCACTGATTTTCTGAAGGGTTTTCAAATACTCTCTGATTTAATTTTCTTTCTTCACTTACAACAAGAGCTTCATTCCTACTCATATTCTCTAAGGACCTTTATAAGGGAAGAGATATTTGAAAGAGAGAGTTTGTGGTCTTTTGACTACCAAGGAAATTACTTGTACTTGAGATTGTAGGAGTTGGGTACTCCATTGTATTTGAGATCTTTGTGATAGTGGAAGTGGTCGGAATCCTTCTGGGGAAGGCGGGAGTAGAGCTGGGTGCTCGAACCTCGATAACATATCCTTGTGTTTGCGATTGGTTTACTTTTCTTGTTCTTACACTCCTTACTCTACTTTGCTTGCACTTATTAATTGCTCATCATATTCATTGTCATACTTAATTGCTTGCATTCATCTTGTGATTCTTGATTGGTGATTGTTGTAGCTTTAGATTTTTAAATTGCCCATTGATTAGCATCATCACCTATTCACCCCCCTCTAGGTGATTTTCAATTGGTATCAGAGCTTGGACTCTAGGTTTGGCTTAACATCCATAGAGAGATCCTTAAAACTTGCTAATCAACATTTTCATTTCATTCATTCATCACTAGTAAACATGGCCGACAACATTAAATCCCCACCTAAATTTGATGGACTCATTTCCCAATTTGGAAGGTTAGGATGACTATATTTATGCAATCTTTGGGTAGCTTAGTAGCCAAGTCCTTGACCAAACCCTATGAAGCACCCGATGGTGATGAGAGCACTTGGACCGACCTTGATTTTAAACTATATGAGGCTAACTCCAAGGCCCAAAACTCCCTATTAACCGCCTTGAATGAGGATGACCTTACACGGGTAATTCATTGCCAATCCGCCTATGAGATTTGGCAACACTTATTGGTCACTCACGAGGGGACTTCACAAGTCAAGAGAGCTAATATAGATCTCTTGAGGTCCCAATATGAGTCATTCAAAATGCTTGATGATGAGTCTATTGATAGTATGGCTACAAGGTTTACTAAAATCACTAATGGTCTTTCTTCCTTAGGTGATGACATCTCCAATGATCAAAAGGTGCGGAAAGTAATTCGGGCTCTTCCTTCATCATGGGAGATCAAGGCCACCACCTTGAAGGAGTTGAACGACAAGGACGAGATGGACCTCATTAGTCTCATTGGGAACCTAAAGACCCATGAGATGGAGAAGAAGGCAAGAGAAGAGGCCACTACTTCAAAGAAGAAATCCATAGCCTTCAAGACTTCATCCACCAATGATGACGATGAAGATGACGAAGAAGAAGATGAGGAGCTTACTCTACTTGTTCGCAACGTCAAGAGGATGTACCAGAAGAACAAGCTCAACTTCCGGAGAAAATTTGAAGGCAAAGAGGAGCGGAGGATCATATGCTACAATTGTCGCAAACCCGGACATATCATGGCGGATTGTTCGGAGTTCAAGAAGAAAATGACTTCCTCCTTCAAGCCAAAGAAGCCGGAGGAAAAGAAAGCTTACAAAGCTACGTGGGATTCGGAAAGCGAGTCCGAAGAGGAGGTGGATCAAGCTAATATGTGTTTCATGGCAAACACACCCAGGTAACCCTCAATCCCTTGATGATGAAGATGATGATGTAAGTAAGGAAGTTCTAGTGCATGCTTTTGTAGAACTTTCTGAAACTTATGATAATAAGAAACTTGAATGCATAAAATTACAAAAAGAAGTTGCTCTTCTTAAGAATGAACTTGCTATGGTTTCTAAAGAAAAGGATAATATTTCTTCAAATCTCATTTCTATACAAAAAGAATTTAATGCCTACAAAGTTTCTTGTAAAGCAAAATCTCCTATTATTGATGAAAAAGAAATTTCTCCTTTAAATCAAAAATGAATGATTTTGAAAAAGTTTTAAATGATTGTGCTTTTAATACCAAGAAACTTGAGAACATGTTTTCCAAAAAGCACACTTCACATGCTAACACTTCACAAGCTAAGAATTCTCATGCTCACACCACTCATGCTAAAGTTTCTCATGCTCACAAATCACACACTCACTATGCTTTTAAATATGGTAGAGTGTATAGATGCACATATTGTGGTAAAAATGGACATTTAGCTAAGTTTTGCTATGATCAACTAAATAAAACAAATAATCTTGTTTGGGTTCATGACACTAACCCTAGAGGACCCAAGAAAATGTGGGTACCAAAATCAAGTCTTAAATTGTTTGATGTAGGTACACACCAAAGCTCCAAGACGTAGGGAGCGGTGGTACCTTAATAGTGGTTGTTCAAGACACATGACATGGGACATCAACAACTTCACAACCCTATCAAGGTACATGGAAGGTGGCACCGTCACCTTCGGGGATGACTCCAAAGGAACTATCATCGGTATAGGTAACATTCAAATTGGTGCATCTCCTATTATTGAGAATGTTGTTTTAGTAGATGGTTTAAAACATAATTTGCTTAGCATTAGTCAACTTTGTGATCGTGGACTTAAAGTTGTTTTTGATGATACTTCTTGCAAGATTTTTGATGTTAAATCCGATATTTGTTTCTCACTGGTTTTCGTGATAACAATATTTATATTATTGACATGCTCAATTTAGATTGTTCTACTAAATGCTTGAATGCTTTTGATGAAAATTCTTGGCTTTGGCATAGAAGACTAGGACATGCATCTTTTGACCATATTTCTAGGATTAATTCAAAGGAATTGGTGAAGGGTATACCTTGCTTGAATTTTGAGAAAGACCGCATTTGTGGTGCGTGCCAACTTGGGAAACAAACCAAGTCTTCTTTTAAACCAATCAAGGATATCATGTCAACTAGGCCTTTAGAATTAATTCATATAGATCTTTTTGGACCAACTAAAACTAAGAGTTTAAATGGAAGTAGATTTGCAATTGTTTGGTTGATGATTTCTCCCGTTTTACGTGGGTTTTCTTTTTGCAAAATAAAGATCAAACTTTTTCTCATTTTAAGATTTTTCGAAAAAGAGTTGAAAAAGAAAAGGGTTTTTTCGATTTTGAGAATAAGGAGTGATAGAGGTGGTGAGTTTATTAACCAACTCTTCATGACTTATTGTGATGAAAAGGAATTAAGCATGAAATGTCTTGTCCTAGAACTCCACAACAAAATGGAGTTGTAGAAAGGAAAAATAGAACACTTCAAGAGATGGCTAGGATAATAATAAGTGAGTATGACCTCCCTCAATATTTATGGGCCGAGGCCATAAACACCGCATGCTATATATCGAATCGTATTTATTTATGCAAAAATTCTTCTAAAACATCTTTTGAAATGTATCATTCTAGAAAACCAAATGTTGCATATTTCAAAGTTTTTGGATGCAAGTGTTTTGTTTTAAATACTAAGGATAATTTGGGTAAATTTGATGCTAAGGCTTATGAGGCTATCTTTGTTGGATATTCCTCTACTAGCAAAGCATATAGAGTTTTCAATAGATCTACTCTTACCATAGAAGAAACCATGCATGTTAAATTTGAAGAATCTAATGTGGTTGTTGAGAATGTTGTAGAGATTGAACCATTAGGTGAAGACATGGAGAGACTATCCTTGAAGGACTCACCTGCTCAAGAAGAAAAGCTAGATCCTATTGGTGAAGTTCAAGAGGATAAGGAGGAAAGCTCTCAACCGCTTCCTAAAGCTTGGAGATACGCTACAAATCATCCGAAGGAGCTCATCTTGGGTGATGCATCTAGAGGAGTCACTACGCGCTCCAAACTCCATGACCTATGTGGTAACTTTGCCTTCATTTCTCATTTTGAACCCAAAGGCATTCTCGAAGCCGAGACGGACCCATATTGGTTGCTTGCCATGCAAGAGGAACTCAATCAATTTGAGCGCAACCAAGTTTGGCACCTTGTTCCTAAGCCCCACGATAGACCAATAATTGGTACTAAGTGGATCTTTAGAAACAAGATGGATGAGTCCGAAATGTCATTAGGAATAAAGCTAGGTTAGTGGCCCAAGGTTACACTCAAGTTGAAGGAATTGACTTTGAGGAGACCTTTGCACCCGTAGCACGGCTTGAAGCCATACGGATGACACTAGCTTTTGCATGTTTTAAAAATTTTAAACTTTTTCAAATGGATGTAAAAAGTGCATTTTTAAATGGTTTTATTAATGAAGAAGTTTATGTTGCTCAACCTCCCGGTTTTGTTGATCATGTTCATCCCGATTTTGTTTTTAAACTTGATAAAGCTTTGTATGGATTGAAACAAGCTCCAAGAGCTTGGTATGAAAGGCTTTCTAGTTTTCTCATTTCAAATGATTTTGTTAAAGGCAAAGTAGACACAACTCTTTTTACTAAGCATGTTGATAATGATATTTTAATTGTGCAAATTTATGTTGATGATATAATTTTTGGATCTACTAATGAGCTTTTGTGCAAGGAGTTAGAAAAGGTAATGCAACTAGAATTTGAAATGTCTTCCATGGGTGAGCTCAATTTCTTCCTTAGACTCCAAATCAAGCAATTGCAAGACGGAACCTTCATTAACCAAGCCATGTACGCAAAGGAGCTAGTAAAGAAGTTTGGGCTTGAAGGATCAAAGGCTTGCAACACTCCAATGGCAACTACAACCAAGCTTGATAAGGACGAACAAGGTAAAAATGTTGATATTAAATTATATAGAAGCATGATAGGAAGTCTTTTATATTTGACGGCAAGTAAGCCGGATATCATGTTTAGTGTGTGTCTTTGTGCTAGATTTCAATCGTGTCCTAAAGAGTCTCATCTTATTGCGGTAAAACGCATTATTCGTTATATTAAGGGCACTATTGGAATGGGTCTTTGGTATCCGAAAACTATAGATTTTTCAATGACTAGTTATTCGGATGCCGACTATGCGGGTTGTAGAGTAGATAGAAAGAGTACTAGTGGGACATGTCAATTTCTTGGTAATTGTCTTGTTTCATGGTCCTCTAGGAAACAAAATTCCGTAGCTCTCTCAACCGCCGAGGCGGAGTATGTTGCCGCGGGGGCTTGTTGTGCACAAGTCCTTTGGATGAAACATACTCTCCTTGATTTTGATTTGCACTTTGATCATATAAAAATATTTTGTGATAATACTAGTACTATACACATGACCAAAAATGCAAATCAACATAGTAAGACCAAGCACATTGAGATTAGATATCACTTTCTTAGAGATCATTTTGAGAAAGGTGATATAGATATTGATTATGTTTCCACGGATTTACAACTAGCCGATATTTTCACTAAACCTCTTGATTTTGCTAGATTTTCGTTTATTTGTGGAGAACTTAATGTTTGTATTATTGAATAGACATGTTTCTCATAACCCTTTTTGATGTATGACAAAAAGGGGGAGAATAAGTTTACATGGACAAAATAAGTTTTATGAATTTATATGTTTTGGTTTTATGAATTCTTGTGTTTTAGTTGTTTTAGTTTAAATTGGTATCAAGGAGCAAGAGCAATTTTTTTGGTATTTTGGTATCAAGACAAGAGCAATTTTTTGTGTTTTATATATTTGTTTTGTTTTATATATTTGTTTTAATTAGTTTCAATAATTGGTGCATCATTTCAATTATTGGTATCTAGAGCATATTCTTGTGTTTATGTATAGCATAATTTGAGGGGGAGTTTTCTCCTCCCTATATTTTTGTTAATAGCCTATTTGTTTTGTCATCATCAAAAAGGGGAGATTGTTGGCCCAAAGGTTACACTCTCCAATTGTTTTGTGTTTTGATGATGACAAACCAAATTAGTGCTATTTGGTACTAATGAGTCTATTCAAGATAAGTTTCAGGTTTGTACCATGTTTAGAGACCATTTGCTTGGCTATTGCAAGAACTTCTAAGTTCCACGAAGCAAGGAAGGCAAATTGCACATCAAGGAAGGATCATAGAAGAGAAGGCACTAGCAAGGCATTGGATGGCTCAAAGACTTGAAGATAGCACAAGAAGTCTTCATGTAATTTGTTTTTCAGTTTATAGTATGTTAAAGAATAGTGGATAGGTTTGAAGCTCTATCACACACGCTTTTGCGCACATGCTCATTCCAAAATAATTTCTTATAAATTATACAAAAATATTTTGCATACAAGTTTTTTTTTGCCTACAAATACATCTTTATGTTTAATTCTATTCCCTGTTCAAAAGTATTTTTGTTAAAATCAAATCCTCTTTATTTTCTTTTCCAAAAATGATTTTTGACCTGATCCGGTCGACCGGGGCAGTCGACCGAGTCTGTGTCAGTCTGGTCCGGTCGACCGGACCAGTCGACCGCGGTTCTGGCAGATGCACGTATCCGTGTGCATGTCTGCCAGTCGACCGGGGCGGTCGACCGAGATATTGTTTTTGCTCACAGGTTTTCTCAGTCGACCGGGTCGATCGACCGCTAGCCTATAACGGTCGAATTTTTGAACTACCGGTCGACCGGCCCAGTCGACCGATGTGTCCGTTGAACAGTAACGGGCAGATTTTAAGTGAGCTGTTTATTTTTGTCTTTTGTGTTTAAAAATTCGTTTAAGGATATATTTTGATCTAATTACCTCCTAAACATCAGTAATTATGTTTTATCCCTAAACCCTAGCCCTCTCCTATAAATAGGGGTGTTTGGGGAGAGATTTGTTACAACAATTATTTGCTAGAAAATTCAAAAGTTTAAGGCTTTCAAAAGAGACTTGTTTCTTGATTTTTGTGCTGAATTTCTCACTGATTTTCTGAAGGGTTTTCAAATACTCTCTGATTTAATTTTCTTTCTTCACTTACAACAAGAGCTTCATTCCTACTCAATATTCTCTAAGGACCTTTGTAAGGGAAGAGATATTTGAAAGAGAGAGTTTGTGGTCTTTTGACTACCAAGGAAATTACTTGTACTTGAGATTGTAGGAGTTGGGTACTCCATTGTATTTGAGATCTTTGTGATAGTGGAAGTGGTCGGAATCCTTCTGGGGAAGGCGGGGAGTAGAGCTGGGTGCTCGAACCTCGATAACATATCCTTGTGTTTGCGATTGGTTTACTTTTCTTGTTCTTACACTCCTTACTCTACTTTACTTGCACTTATTAATTGCTCATCATATTCATTGTCATACTTAATTGCTTGCATTCATCTTGTGATTCTTGATTGGTGATTGTTGTAGCTTTAGATTTTTAAATTGCCCATTGATTAGCATCATCACCTATTCACCCCCCCTCTAGGTGATTTTCATGGAAGACATGATTCTGACTCCAAATTCTGTTACTCAGCTTATCAGTAGGTTAGACTTACTTATGAGCGAATTGATCAATGAGAGTGAGGAAAGTCTTTCTTATCAACCTTTGACCGATCCTTATATCCCTAATTCTACTGATTGGACCCAAGAATCATGTCATTTTGGAAATCCAGTTTTAATTTTATCATACCAACCTGAACTTGACGAACATCAACCTCTTGATATTTTGGCAAGTTATCTTTTTTTTGAAATTGAATTTGAGCTTGAAAGTGATCCTGAACCTCATGTTGGTGATTCCATTTCACTTTTTGATTCAATAATGACTCCGGTATGTTTACCAGATTTTTCTCTATTCCGGAGTCAACATTGAATCCTGTACCAGTAAACTGTGAAATTGAATCACCAATATCTTATGATTACACTTCATTAATGGGGAAAGTATGTGAACATCAATTCTTTAGTTTGGACCCTATTTTGAACTAATTTGACTCTCATTGTTGACTCTCGACTTGATCTGAATCAAATCCCGAGTTGGTATCGGTTTTTGTTCCTGATCCATTTGAGTCCAAATCCATCATCTCCCAAAATCACACTTCATTGTTGGACAATGATGTTGAAGAAAATGACTCAGTAATTATTTTTAAAAATTGAAAATTAGATGGAGATAAGTTTTTAAATAAGATCATTCCGTCAATCATTCTTTTACTGGGTCGCATCAGAGAGGTCACTGGTGGGTTTCTGCAAGATGCATGATATCTTGATTGGGTAGCAACGCTTAGCCCAATCAGACCACCACCAGAGCTACCACCAGAGGTAACTTTCCTTCCCTTCCCATTTATTTCATGTATATACACATTCACGATGCATTGAGGACAATGCATAAGATAAGTATCGGGGAGGGTTTACTAACGTAGGTTAGCTTTAAATTTTCTTTCTTTTACACTTCTTTTAGGAACTTTTAAAACTTTCTTTTGTATAAAAAAACTCTTTTCTTTTCTTTTTACAAAACTTTTTGAAATAAGAGAAATAGTTTTGATTTATTTTTTAAGAAAATTAAGATTATCTTAGGAATTAGGAAGACCTAAAATTATGAAATTTTAAACTGAGTCAAAATAATAGATCTTGTTTAAATTTTAGGATAAGAAAGTAAGATTAGAAAATAATTTGATCTTGAATTTTTTTGCCTTAGATTTATACACTCCACACTTACACAATTTTCGGAATTGAAACAAAGACTGAAAATGCCATATAAATATATTAAAAAATAATATATATAATGATAATAAAAATCACTTATTGAAGTTGGGTAATTATGCCTCAGGAAACATGATTGTTCCCACCTAAAATGGTGGACAAAAATAAAAATAATCTCCTTTAGTTTTGTGGCCTTATTTACTCGAGTCCTTAAGTCCGAGGATGTTTTCTCATCTGGTGCCCTAAGACCATCTGGTTTGGGAGTCACCGGTTAAAGACTCACTACCCGAGTAAATAAGAAATCCTAAGAAAACTATGGGAAGAGGAAACAGAGAAAAATAATAAATATACAAAAATTAATGGCATAAAAGTTTGAGTCGATATTTCAAAAACCTTCACTGTTCACCAAGTGCATATTTTTTTAAGAGTTTTATGAAAGATCAAAGTCAATTTTAAATTCTTACATTTAATTTATAACAAGATTTTGCATTTCGACTTAGTTTAAGGAAGAATAATTTCTGGTTAACCTATGATCTTAGATCACTTTAATTTTCAAAAAATATTTTAACACTTTTTTCTGTTTTCAAAATGCGTTTTCAAAATACTAACATTTGATTTCTTTCTTTATGGATTTTGTGGGTGTAATCTGCTGAAAACCCTTAGGAGATAAAACTCCTCCTCTAGGAAAACCTAGAGATTTAATGACTTGTTGCACATGCTCAGTGCAATCGCGTCACCTACGAAAGTGGTGTAATAATTTTCTTAGTTTTTTATTTTGCTCGAAACGAGCAAAAGATAAGTGAGGGGGTGTGTTTAATCTCTAAAACTGCATATTTCATACCACATCTTCACATTTATTTAATATTAAATTCTGCTAATAATATCTTTCTTGTATGTTTCTAGGTCCATGGCATGAAATGAAGAAGAAGTCCCAAAATCACCATTTAATTGGTGATTAAAGGCCTATAAAGATATCCATCGACTTTGGAGAGTGCTTTCGTCAAAATCAGGGGCCCAAACCAGAACATCCAGCCGATAGGGGGACAGGAGGGGATTACGCTGCAGGCGGCGCCGCCAAGTGGCCGCCCTATTGCCACGGAAACGCGGCCATAGCCGCATTTCCGTGGCCCCCTTGTGGAGGTGCGCGCCAAGATTTGACGCGCGGCTCCGTACGTGGACCCAGATGCCCAGTTTTGCCTATAAAAACCTGGAGATTTCCAGAGCACCGGGGAGAGGAGTTTTTGAGTAGTTTAGGTTAGTGTTAGAGTTTTTCTTTCCATGTTGTACTTTAGAATAGTTTAGTTTAGTTTTTCTTCTTTTTCCTCCCTTATATTTTTCATTTCTTGTAGATCTTGTAATAGGAGAGAGAGTGATACATGTTTGGAATGCAATAGTGCTTGTAATAGAAGGTGACAAGTTATGAAAGGTACTCGCTTTACCTCTCTTTGTTTTCTTCTCTCTAACTCCTTTTACATGTTTAGCTAATTTTTCTCTCATGGCAACTAACTACTAACCACTAATTAGTCTAACTTCTTACTTGATAATTCACATGAATCTAATAGCCTCTACTTACCTAACTCTTATAAAAGCCATTGATGACTCATGATGATGGATCTAACACTCTAACTTTCTAACTCTCTAACAGCTAACATTAATTTACTCCATGCTTACTTTTAGTTTTGATGGTTTAAGTATACCTTGCACTTGTTTTGTTGAGTTGGGATTTGATGAGTTACATATGGGTCATGCTTTGAAACGCTCTTGAACCAAGACTAGTGATGGCCAATGATACATATGAGGCGACTATCACTAAGAGTTTAGCATGTTAGAGCCATGAGTTTTCTTCCTTTTTCACTTTGTTTTAGAAATATCAAAAATCACAAATATCTTCTTTTCTATGTTTCCCACTTCCTCGTGTTTCACCGTACTTCTCTTTTCATTCTTTGTTTTCTTTTCTTTTCATTCTTTCAGATATTGAAGAACTTTTAACACACACGTGAATCAATCGGTAAAGCTTTTATCGCCTCTCGTCCTTATGCATTCAACTCGTTTTAGCCTCTATGCTATAACAGAAGTATCGAGGAAGCCAAAGCACACACACTTTAAATCTTGATTTCAAAACATACACTTTTCGTGCGCGATTTTCCCACACGCAGGTGAGACCGGCTAGGCAGCGGCGCATGAGGAGGGATGACCAGGTAGCATGGTGAGAGGTTCATATCCAGTGATGTGTATATTTGTGATATGTTTGATACTTGATATTTAGAGGGTTTAGATGAAATTTGCATTTATGATACTTGTTTCATTTTCATAGTTGTGATACGTGCTTATTTTATGTTTCATAATTGTGATATATACTTGTTTAATATTTTCATCATCTTTAGGTAGGTGTTGGCGAGCAGGTGAGGCCGGCTAGGTGGTGACGCACGAGGAGGGATGATTGCATATGGATATATTTACTGCGTGTGAATGATGTTAGGCTGTGTGTGCCAACTGGGTAATATTGTATCAGGGCAGACTCCTAATTATAGAGGAGATGTTGCTGAAATTTTTAATAAATTGAAATGAATCTCATTTTTGATTTATATATGTTGTGAGTTTGTAATGTGAGTCTCATTTTTGTGTTTCCGTGAATCTGAATGTGCATTTGTGAGCTCTCAGTTTTGTGTTTTCTGTACCATTGCACTGCATGCATGTGAATCTGAGTGCCATGGAATTTTTAAAATAAGTTGTTAAAAAATTTGTATATATTTTTAACGTCGGTTCCAGTAGAAACCGACATTAAAAGTACATTTAACATCGATTCCAACGTGGAACCAACGTTAAAAGCTCAACCTTTAATGTCGGTTCCTCAGGGTACCGACGAAACCGACGTTCCTTTAATGTCGGTTCCTTAAAGTTTGAACTTCTAACTTTGGGAACCGACATTAAAAGGCAACATATGACATCAGTTTTTTTTTTCTTTCAAAACTGACGTCATAGCCAATATATGATGGAAGTTTTTAACCACCATCATATGCTAAGAGATATTACGACTCTTGTATACAAGTCAGTTGTATGGATCTATTTTAAGTCGGTTTTTAATCGTCATTAAACATAAATTCTGTACTAGTGGAAGGAGATGAAGGTGGTTGTGAGATGCATATGAGGGCCTTCGCTAGATTGACAATCCTTGTAAGGTAATATCAACGAGTAATGTGTTAGTTAGAGAGCATGTGTGTGAGCCATAAACACATACAATAATAGGGTCAATCCCGTATTGGCACGTGTATTGACTCTCTTATAATATGTAATGTGTGTAACATATTATAAGAGAGCCAATACATGTGTCAATACGGGATTGACGCTATTATTGTATATGTTTGTGGCTCACACATGAGCAGAAACCAGTCACTAGGGACTCGGTTTTAATTAATTAACGTCCAAGAGAAGCTTTCACTTGGACAACAGAACACATGTGTCTGATCATTTCCCATTGGTTTTGCTCAAAAATATCTTTTCGTATCAAATAACGCAAAATTTCTTCAGATTCTAATGCAAAAAAGACATTGGCAAACGTCTTCAAGGAATCAATTAAAATCTCAAACATTTGTATTACAAAACAACTTAAATCAGGGATAGATAGATATAAATATGAAGGGAAAAGAAAAATTAATATTAAGTTTGATGACTAATTAATTTACCTGCTGAAAGTTTGCCGAAAGTGGACTTGGATGAAGACGATGACATCAACTTAGTCCACATATTTCTTATCTCTTTTAATTCCACAACAATCAACTTCCAAAAAAAAACTTCAGGGAATTGAGAGGAGATTGGACGCAGATGTTCTCATCTTACCATTTGTTTCGCAAAGGCTGCAAAACACCGTAATTTGTAAATAACTTATAACTCAATTACAACTACAGTGTTTGTTTGGATCGTAATTCGTAAAAGACTTACGCAAGCTAACTATCACTCACTTGCAACTCAATTATCACTCACTTACAACCCACTTACAGTTAATTTTGTGATCATGCAAATTTGTATTATGTTTATATTAATATAATTTTTTAATATTTAGTATTTTAAGTATTTATTTGCAATATTTAAAAATTTTAAATCACCAAATAATTAATTTTGTGTTCAACTTTTTCACTTACGACTTACACATTACGACAACCAAACACCATAAAACACGATACACTTTCCCACTTATAACTTTATATTACCAACCAGACACCGTAAAACTTACATTCATCTAACTCATTTACAATTATAAAAGAGTATACCAACTACGACTTATGAATTACGGCCAATTACGACCACCAAACAGATACAGAGGACGACCAAGGCTTGAAGCTTGCACCACTTTGTTTTTTGTCAACCAAAACACGCTAATTGGAGGCAAGAATCTCCATTTTCAACCTTAATATTTTCTTGTGCTGCTTGAGCCAATGCTGACCGTTGATCAACAAACGTGTACCACGAGATCTTTACAACAAAAGGCAAGTGCCACAAGCACACGCCAATCAATCAACTTTCTAATTTCTTTGAGCTTGGCCATGCATTATAATTATCCCCAATTAATGTCAGCTCGGCCAAATTTTCTTCTCCTTTAGTTTCTGTTTGTTATTTTTGGATGTTATAGGGATGGGAACATGGGAATCTCGTGGGAGAGATTGTGAGTGCAATAAAACGGAGTTTACGTGAGCAATCTTTAACTTCTTGGACCCTTTTTTTTTAGGGTTGGTAGTCTTAGGTTACTTGGGGAATATCAAGTCCTCCCACTTCTATCTATTAATTCGAACTGTAACTAGCTCATGCTATCTTATTATTCTTGGGTTAAAATCTTCTTCTGACTTAATTTCCAACTCCTGTGTTTGACCCTTTTTCTCTTTCCTTTTTTTTTGGGTCCAAACTCAGAGTTTTTATATGCAATTTAGAAATTTTATTGACTAGGGCCTCGACTTGATTTCAAGAGATCAAACAGAGAAGAAGAAGCAATTGAAATTCAGTATAACTAAGATTTAGAACTCGGACTTTGGATTTTTTTTTTATGAGGTGAAGATAAAAATAAAGTGTTCAATTACTTATAATATTAGGGTATAATCCTGACATGATAATAGTGAGAGAGAAAAAGGATTAGTGCATCATTTATATGTGATTGGTTTTTGGTTAGGGATTAAAAATCTCTACTATTATAATCACAACCCTTTTGATTGGAATTCTAATTTGATTCTGGCTCATGCTCATGTTCCTCTCAGGTCTAAACCAAATCTATTCATTCATTTATAAACTATTAACAAATCTCGAAATCTAACCACACATTTGTATCAACATCGCAAAAAAAGAAAAGAAAAGAAAAAAGAAAATTTCGCTACAATCATCTACTTTTTTTTTTTCATAATTAGGAGAAAAATCACCTCTCTATTTTTATTAATTACAGTCTTATCCATGTCAGTATAAAACGATTTCTTCTAACCACCACTTCTTTAAGTATTTTCATTTTCTCTTTTACCCTTTCTCATTATCCCGACATTGCTCTCCCCTCAGCCCTGACACTGACGCAGAGTAATTCACAGATTGACCTGTGAGGTCAGGTCGCCATGGGTTAGAAGAGGGAGGGAAGCCTCCATCTTGTGCCCGGATCAATTTTTTTGGGATTGACATTTTTGCAGATCTCATTTGTTCGTGCTCGCGATCTGAAAAGCATTAGGCATCATTCGATGTCGGTGAACGGGAATCTGCTGATGTCAATAAAGCTAATGATCACAGTCCTCTGTGATGATTGCGACTCATAGTCCTTTATTAGAAAATTATGACTATGGTCACATTGTTTTTATTAAGTAAAAATTAGGACACTCTGCGAAGATTATGATCATTATCGTAGTCCCAATATTGACTGAGAAATTGTGTTTGTGAGGACTTCGATTATGATCGCAGTCCTAATAAAAACTCAAAAACAAGGCATTCTTTGTGAGGACATACGATCATGGTCGCAATCCTAATGAAGATGAATGCGACTGTTGCAGTCCTATAAAACTCAGAAATGTGGCATTTTTATGAGGACTGCGATCATGGTCGCAATTCTAATAAAGAGGACTACGATCATGGTCCAAGTCTGATAAAAACTCAAAAACATGGTATTTTTGTGAGAATTTTGATTATGATCACAGTCCTAATAAGGACTCAAAAATAAGGCATTTTTTTTTGTGAGGATAGCGATATGATTGCAGTCCTCTATATACCAGTAGTCTACATTTTCAAAGTGGTCCGCCTTTTTTTGAAGCGATTACTGCGGGACATTTGTGTCTTTCGTCGCTGAGGAGTGCTTCTGCGCTTGACATGTGAGCACACCTGGTTGCTTTAAAAAAGAGGTGGCTATAGAGAATTAAATTATGAAGCTGAGTTTTTTTCCTAATTATATTTGACATAGGGGCTGTAGCGAAATCCCCCAATAAAAATAATATTTATTAGATAGAGAATCCAGAATTTAATATATGTAATCCTCTTCATGCTTATATATCTAAAAGTTCTCACTATCATTAATCCCTCTTGTGCGGGCCACTGATCAGGGAAAAATCGCGCACGAAAAGTGTATGTTTTGAAATCAAGATTTAAAGTGTGTGTGCTTTGACTTCCTCGATACTCCCGTTATAGCATAGAGGCTAAAACGAGTCGAATCCACAAGGACGGGAGGCGATAGAAGCTTACACGGTATGTTCACGTGTTTGTTAACGGTTCTTCAATGTTTGAAAGAATGAAAAAAAACAAAATAAAGAATGAAAAGAGAAGTACGGTGAAACACAAAGAAGTAGAAAACATAGAAAAGAATATATTTGTGATTTTTGATAGTATTTCTAAAACAAAGTGAAAAATGTAAGAAAACCCATGGCTACTAACTACTAATGGCTCCACTAACCATGCTAACCTCTTAGTGATAGTTGCCTCACATGTATCAGAGGCCATCACTAGTCCTTGGTTCAAGAGCGTTACAAAGCATGACCCATGCGATAACTTTAACATCTAAACTCAACAAAACAAGTGCAAGGTACACTTAAACAATCAAAATCAAATAAGATTAAGTATGGAGTAAAGTAATGTTAGCTTGTTAGAGAGTTAGGATGTTAGAGTGTTAGATCCATCATCATGAGCCACAATGGCTCTTGCAAGAGTAAGGCCAAGTAAAGACTATTAGATTAATGTAGATTATCAAATAAGAAGCTAGCAAGTTAGTGGTTAGTAGTTAGTTACCATGAGAGAAAATTAGCTAAACATATAAAGGAGTTAGAGAGGAGAAAATAAAGAGAGGTAAAGAGAGAACCTTTCATAGATTGTCACTTTCTATTACAAGTGCTCTTGCTTTCCAACATGTACCACTCTCTCTCCTATTATAAAATCTAAAAGAAATGGAAAATGATTAAGAAGAATAATACTAACCTAAACTACCCTAAACTACAATAAGGAGAAAACTACACAACTCTTTGTATATCTTCAACTGAAGAACACCAGGGGGTATATATAGGTACCAGGGGAAAGTGGGCCAGGGAAAACCCGGCCCAAAGTACGGGCGCGCCCGCGCCCGTACGGCCGCGGAAACGCTGCCACAGCCGCGATTTCGCGGCCTCGCTGGCGCCGCGCTGGCGCCGCTTGCCGCGCGCTGTCATGTTTGTGCCCTGTCTGCTGCATGTCTTGGTTTCAAATTTTGGGCTCCAGATTCGACAGAATCACCCTCCTAAGTCAATGGCTATCCTTATATGCCTTTAATTACCCATAAAATGGTGATTTTGGGTCTTCTTCTTCATTTCCACACCATGGACCTAAAATATGCAATAGAGATACTATTAGCAGAATTTATTATTAAATTAATGTGAAGATGTGGTATGAAATATGCAGTTTTAGAGACTAATCACACCCCACATTTATCTATTGCTCGTCCCGAGAAAAACAAAAACTAAGAAAATTATTACACCACTTTCACAGGTGACGCGATTGCACTGAGCATGTGCAACAAGCCGTTAAACCTCTATGTTCCCCTAGAGGAGGAGTTTTTCTCCTAAGGGTTTCAGCGGATTACACCCACAAATTCATAAAGAAAGAAATCAAATTTTAATATTTTGAGAACACATTTTGAAATAGAGAAAAGTGTTGAAGTATTTTTGCGAAAATATAAGTGATCTAAGGTCAGAGGTTAACCAGAAATTATTCTTCCTTAAACTAGTCAAAATGTAAAATCTTGTTATAAATTAAATGTAAGAATTTAAAATTAAATTGATTCTTTGATCTGTCATAAAACTCTTAGAAAAATATGCACTTTGTGAACTGTGAAGATTTTTTTGGGATATTGACTCAAACTTTCATTCCATTGATTTGTGTATATTTATTTTTTCTCTTTTTTTCTTTTTTCTTCCCTTAGTTTTCTTAGGCTTTCTTATTTACCCGAGTAGTGAGCCTTTAGCTGGTGACTCTCAAACTAGATGGTTTTAGGGTACCGATGAGAAAACATCCCTCGGACTTAAGGACTCGAGTAAACAAGGCCACAAAACTAAGGGAATTATTTTGTTTTTGTTCACCGTTTTCGGTTTGAATAATCATGCTTCTTGATGCATAATTACCCAACTTCAATAAGTGATTTTTATTATCATTATATATATTTTTAATATATTTTTATGACATTTTCAGTCTTTATTTCAATCCCAAAAATTGTGTAAGTGTGAAGTACATAAATCTAAGGCAAAAAATTCAAGATTAAATTATCTTTTCAATCTTACTTTCTTATCTTAAAATTTAAACAAGATCTATTATTTTAACTCAGTTTAAAATTTCATAATTTTAGGTCTTCCTAATTTCTAAGATAATCTTAATTTTCTTAAAAATAAACTAAAACTATTTATCTTGTTTCAAAAAGTTTTGTAAAAAGAAAAGAAAAGAGTTTCTTTACAAAATTTTTTTAAAAAAATTAAAAAGAAGTGTAAAAAAAAGAAAATGTAAAACTAATTATGTTAGTAAACCCCCCACACTTATCGCATGTATTGTTTTCAAAGCGTCGTGAATGTGTATATACATGAAACAAATGAGAAGGGAAGGAAAATTACCTCATGGTGGTGGTTCCGGTGGTGGTCTGATTGGGTCAAGCGTTGCTACCCAATCAAGATATCGTTGATCTTGAGAAACCCACCAGTGACCTCTCTAATACGACCTAGTAAAATGTTGGAGAACTGTATGATCTTATTGAAAAAAATTATCCCCATCTAATTTCTAATTTTTAAAAATAATTACTAAGTCATTTTCTTTAACATTCTTGTCCAACAAGGAAGTGTGATTTTGAGAGATGATTGATTTGGACTCAAATGGAATAGAAATAAAAACCGATACCGACTCGAGAATTTGACTCAGATCAAGTCGAGATTCAAAGGGGGAGTCGAAATTGGTTCAAAAATGGGATCCAAACAAGAGAATTGATGTTCACATACTTTCCCCATCAATGAAGTATAATCATTATTGGTGATTCAATTTCACAGTGTACTGGTACAAGATTCAATGTTGACTCCAGAATAGAGAAAAAAACTGGTAAAGATACCGGAGTTATTATGGAAATAAAAAGTAAAATGGAATTACCAACTTGAGGTTCAAGATCACTTTCAAGCTCAAGTTTAATTTCGAGAAAAGAATAACTTGCCAAACTATCAAGAATGTGATGTTGGTCAAGTTCAGGTTGGTATGATGAAATTGAAGCTGGATTTCCAATATGACATGATTCTTGGGTTCAATCAGTAGAGTTAGGGATATAAGGATCGGTCAAAGGTTGACAAGAAAGACTTTCCATGCTCTCATTGATCAATTCGCTCATTAGTGAGTCTAACCTACTGATAGGCCATAGAACAGAATTTTGAGTCTGAATCATGTCTGCCATACTTTTTGCTATTGGTCTTCTTGAAAAGATGAGTATAGAAGTTGATTTTGGGAATTGTGGTGAAATTGTGAGTCCATCAGATTTTGCGAGTGCTGCTCAGACTCGCGCAAGGGTTTCATACCAAGTCCAGTATTGATGGTTGCTCATTTTTAGTCGGTGAAACTGAAAAAGATGAGTAGGACTCTTGAAAATTTGGTTAAGATGATGAGTCTAATGTTGGCCCATAAGGTTACACTCTCCACTTATTTAGAGTTTTGATGATAACAAACCAAATATGAGCTATATGGTACTAATTAGTTTGTTAAGATAAGTTTCAGGTTTGTACCATATTTGGAGGCCATTGCTTAGCTATTGCAAGAATTTCTAGGTTCATGAAGTAAAGAAGGCATATTGGACATCATAGAAGGAACATAGAAGTGAAGGCTCTAGCAAGGCATAGCTTGGCTCAAGACTTCAAGATTGCTCAAGATAATTTATTAGATTGTTTTTAGTTTAGAGTTTTGTTAAAGAATAGTGAATAGGTTTGAAGCTCCATCACACACGTTTTTGCGCACATCTTATTTCTAAGTTTAATTCATATAAATTATACAAAAATATTTTGATACAAAATCCTCTGCCTACAAATCCATATTTATGTTTTATACTTATTCCTATTTAAAATATCTTTTGATAAAATGTTTATCTCCTCAAAAATCTGTTTG
This sequence comes from Agave tequilana, assembly GCA_038442645.1. Taxonomy (NCBI): domain Eukaryota; kingdom Viridiplantae; phylum Streptophyta; class Magnoliopsida; order Asparagales; family Asparagaceae; genus Agave; species Agave tequilana. The sequence goes on along the minus strand of JAVJIF010008019.1, from coordinate 222,340 downwards.
AAACTTGTGTTTTGGCCTGAGCCGGTCGACCGCCCCGGTCGACCGTGCCTATGTCAGGTTTTGCCGGTCGACCGCCCGAGTCGACCGTGGTTCTGGCAGATGCACGTATCAGTGTGCACGTTTCACGGTCGACCGTGACGGTCGACCGAGACCTGCCTGACTGTAACACTTTGCTCTCTGTTTGTTTGGGTCGACCGGGCCGGTCGACCGTAGCCTGCAACGGTTATTTTCTTTGTACTAACGGTCGACCGGGCCGGTCGACCGGACTAGCCGTTTGAACAGTAACGGCTAGTTTTCGAGCAGATTTATTTTTGTCTTTTTCTCACTTAAGTGTGTTTAAGTGACATGTTTTGGTTTTAATACATTCTGATTAGCCTTAAAATGTTTTATCTTTAAACCCTAGCCCTCTCCTATAAATAGGGGTGTTTAGGGAGAGTTTGTTTACTAAAAAAATTATCAAAATTTCCACAAGTTTAAGGCTTTCAAAAAGACTTGGTTTCTTGGTTTTTGTGCTGAAATTCTCTCTCATTTTCTGAAGTGCTTTCAAGAATTCTCTGATTTCATTTTCTTTTCTCTTTGCACACAAGAGCTTCATTCCTACTCATTGTTCTCTAAGGACCTTTGTAAGGGAAGAGAATTTTGAAAGAGAAAGTTTGTGGTCTTTTGACTACCAAGAGAGAACTTGTATTTGAGATTGTGGAGTTGGTATTCCGGTGTATTTGTGACATCTTTGTGATAGTGGAAGTGGTTGGAATCCTTCTGGGGAAGGCGGGGAAGTAGAGCTGGGTGCTCGAACCTCGATAACAATTCTTGGTGTTTGCGTTTGGTTTACTTTTCCTTGTTCTTGCTCTACTTTCATTGCTATTACTACTTGATTTTGATTGTCATTGCTATATTCACTTGTTGTCAATCTTTGTCCCATACAACAAGGTTGCATCGCGCACCTCCAACTCATTTACGAGGAATCAGGAGGAAGGAGTTCAGAACCCTTCATGGGGCATTCGGCTCTTAGTCTTATTTTGGGCGATTGTTGTATCATATTTTTAAATTGTGCATTGATTAGCATTATCACCTATTCACCCCCCCTCTAGGTGATTTTCAATTGGCATCAGAGCTTGGACTCTAGGTTTTGGATTAACATCCATAGAGAGATCCTTAAAATTTGCTAATCAACATTTGCATTCCATTTGTCATTCACTAGTAAACATGGCCGATAACATTATAACCCCTCCTAAATTTAATGGACTTAATTTTCCTATTTGGAAGGTTAGGATGACTATCTTTTTGCAATCTTTAGGTAGCTTAGTAGCTAAATCCTTGACCAAACCCTATATAGCACCCGATAGTGATGAGAGCACATGGACCGACTTTAACTTTAGAGAATATGAGGCTAACTCTAAGGCCTAAAATTCTCTTCTAACCGCCTTGAATGAGGATGACCTTACACGGGTAATTCATTGCCAATCCGCCTATGAGATTTGGCAACATTTATTGATCACACACGAAGGGACTTCACAAGTCAAGAGAGCTAAGATAGATCTCTTGAGGTCCCAATATGAGTCTTTTAAAATGATTGATGATGAATCTATTGATTGTATGATTACTCGATTTACTAAAATCACCAATGGTCTTTCTTCTTTAGGTGATGATATTTCCAATGATCAAAAGGTGCGGAAAGTGATTCGGGCTCTTCCTACATCATGGGAGATAAAGGCCACCACCTTGAAGGAATTGAACGACAAGGATGAGATGGACCTCATTAGTCTCATTGGGAACCTAAAAACCCATGAGATGGAAAAGAAAGCAAGAGAAGAGGCCGCTCCACTAAAGAAGAAATCTATAGCTTTACAGTCTTCATCCACCCTTGAAGACAATGAAGAAGATGAAGAAGAAGATGAGGAGCTATCACTACTTGTTCGCAATGTGAAGAGAATGTACCGGAGGAACAAGCTCAACTTCCGAAGAAAATTTGAAGGCAAAGAGGAGAGGAGAATTATATGCTACAATTGCCGAAAGCCCGAACACATCATGGCGGATTGCCCGGAGTTCAAGAAGAAGATGACCTCCTCCTTCAAGCCAAAGAAACCGGAAGAAAAGAAAGCTTACAAGGCAACTTGGGATTCGGAAAGCGAGTCCGAGGAAGAGGCGGATATAGTGAATATGTGTTTCATGGCAAACACACCAAAGGTAACCCCTCAACCTTTTGATGATGAAGATGATGAATTAAGTAAGGAAGTTCTTGTTCATGCTTTTGTTGAACTTTCTGAAACTTATGATAACAAGAAGATTGAATGTATTAAATTGCAAAAAGAAGTTACTTTTCTCAAAAATCAACTTGCTATGGTTTATAAAGAAAAAGATGAAATTTCTTCAAATCTCATTTCTACCCAAAATGAATTTAGTGCTTACAAAGTTGCTTGTAAGGCAAAATCTCCTATGGTTGATGAAAAAGAAATTTCTTCTTTAAAAACTAAAATGATTGATTTTGAAAAAGTTTTGAAAGATTGTGCTTTTAACACTAAGAAACTTGAAGAAAAATTTTCTAAAAAGCACACCTCTCATGCTAAAGATTCACATGTTAAGTCTACTCATGCTCACACTACACATAACACTTCTCATGCTAAATCTTTTCATGCTCACAATTCCCATGCTCACAAATCACACACTCACTATGCTTTTAAATATGGTAGAGTGTATAGATGCACATATTGTGGTAAAAATGGGCATTTGGCTAAATTTTGTAATGACCAAGTAAATAGGTCAAATAATCTTGTTTGTGTTGGCCCAAAGGCCTTCCACTCTAGTTTTGATGATGATTAACTCATGTAGTTATGTTTACTAATAATCTTGTGTTGTTTAAGTTTCAGATCATTAACCAAGATATTAGTTGGTGATTAGCTTCAACAAGGTGTTTAGAAGCTTTTCATGATGATTCCAGGGCCAAAGCGTCAAGATCACACATTGCCTAGCCCATGATGGAGTTTTGGAGCAAGTCTACTTAAAGATGAAGATCATCAAGAAGACTTAGGTATCCATAGTTTAGTTAGTGTGCTTTAGATCCATTTGTAAAGCTTAGTATAGTTGATATGCTCAAGTGCACAAACACACACGTTTTCATGTTTTGGATTTGGTTTTCATGAATAGTTTATCAAAACAAGTTTAATTGATATATGTATAGTTGTTTCACTCTATACATGCATGCTTAACTTTTATCAAACTTGATTTTGAGCTTAACATCTCTTTGATGAAAATACAAGTTTTGTTTTTAATAAAATTTGCAAGACTCAAAAATGAATTGATATGATTAATATATGTCTTGAAATTTTTATCACAAGTTTGTGTTTCCATATAAAATGATAAAATTATTTTTGGTGATTTTTAGAAGTGTTAAAAGATTTTTAGAAAATATTTTAACATGTTTTTCTGACCCAGATTGTTGTTCCAGGCTTCAACCAAGTCGACTTGGTCCTCTGACTAGTCGACTAGGCAGAGGTCGGTCAACCGGGTCGGTCGACCGACGTGCACAAAACTGTGCACGTTTGGAGCCTTTGGGACGGTCGACCCGGACGGTCGACCGGGTCTGAGAGCTCTGCTCTCTGTTTGTTTCGGTCGATCGGGCCGGTCGACCGCAGTTGCCCAACGGTCATATTTCTGACCGTTGGCGGTCGACCGGGCCAGTCGACCGTTGCCTGTCAGAGCTGCCAGCTCAGCTCTAACGGCTAGTTTTGTATTGGGCCTATATAAACCCCATCTCTTTGGGTTTTTGGCTAAGGTTTTCAAGAAGAAAAAATTCAGTGTTTCTCTAGTGTTTAAACAAGTTTTCAAAATAGTTTTTTGTGCTAAAAGATTTCATCTTTATTGTTTTTGGGTTTTTGGAAAATCAAAGAAAACTAGGGTTTTGGGATATTGATTTGATCTTTAATTTCTATCATATACAAGAGATTTCCCAAGTAGTTTTTCTTTGTTGCTTGTTTCCAAAAACACCTAGTTTCCACACTTGAGCTATCACCTATCCTAAACTATTAGGATCTTTGTTTTGTGGAAAAAGAAAGAAAGAGAGAGTTTTGAGGTTGTTGTTGTAACCTCTAAGTTGAACACCCTTATTCTTGTTGTATCCCTCTTAGGTAGAGGTGATCGGGTGATTGGTTTGCTCCCTCTAGTGAGAGGTGGAGTTTGGTTGTAAACCCTCTTCGATAGAGGTGTTGGTTGTTTGTTGTTGTTTGGCTACGGGCCTACCCCTCGGTTGTGAGGTGGTTGTTTGAGAGAGGAGTTCGGTACTCCATTGTTGTAAAAATCCTTCTCGGTGAAGGTTCCCTCGGTGGGAGTCCTCGGTGGACGGTATAGTGGATTGGAAATCCTACACGGTGGTGTAGGCAGGGATGTAGAGCAAGGGTGCTCGAACCTCGAAACATATCATTGTGTTTGCGTTTGATCCACTTGTATCTAAACTCTCTCTCTTTACATTTGTGCAAAGCATCATACTTCATTCATATTTATTTGCTTGTGTTGTGCCTTGCATAATCCATATTGCTATATCCTTGATTGCTTGGCTTGATTGTGTGTGCACATTGCTTGGATTGCTTGTGTGTGTGTGCCTAACTTATACTCATCCAACAAGAGCTTCACATAGCGCCTCAACCCATTTCAAGGGGAATCAAGAGGAGTTAGTCCAGAGCCTCGCAAGGGGAATTCGGCTACACTTGTTGTATTGTATTAGTTTGTGCAACATTTGCATTAGCTTCCGCATCTAGCGCACTTAGTTTTGCATTAAGTTTTAGATTAGCACTAACACCTATTCACCCCCACTCTAGGTGTTTTTCAATTGGTATCAAAGCTAGTGCTCCTGATACTTAGGCTTAACATCCTAGGAGTGAGATCCATTTGCTTGCTAATCTATTGTTTGCATTTGCTTGTTTGCACACATATAGTTTACCATGGCCTTCATGACCCCACCTATGTATGACCCTTCCAACATTCATGTTTGGAAGATTAGAATGACCGTTTATTTACAAACCCTAGGTCATAAAGTTTATCTTGCTATTACCAAGGAATCCTTCCTTAGTGATCGCAATCATATAGGGGCCAATGCACAAGCCCTAGAGGCCATTAGAAGCACTTTATCTAAAGATTATCTTTTACGTGTTTCTAACCTTGATTCCGCTTTTGCAGTGTGGAACAAGTTAACAACAACCACCACCACCTCCGAGCTTCAAGTGCCAAACCAACCGGAGGAATCTAGTGAAGAATCCGATTCACAATGCTTCATGGTCCAAGGGAATGACTCCCTTGAGGTACATTCGGAACCCCACTTAGATAGTGATGATTGCTCTAGTTCTTCATGTGATAATTTTGATGCCCATGCTTTAAATGAAGAACTTTCTATTGTTTGTGAAAAATTAATTGAAAATTATAAGATTTTGAAAAAAAAAGTCTAGAAATTGAAAAAGAAAATAAGAGTTTGCATTCTAGACTTGATTGTGTTTTGCAAGAGAAGGTTGAGGTCTATAATGAAAGGGATTCATTGAGATCTCAATTGGAACTTGCACTAAAAGAAAATGAATTTTTAAAAACTAAAAATGATTGCCATGCTATTTTGAAGAAAAATGAAAATTTATCTTCTAAAGTTGATTTTGTTGTAAAAGAAAATAATTCTTTGAAAATAAAAATTGATTCTATTTCAAAGGATTTAGAAATTTGTTTAAAGAAAAATGAAGTTTTGCAAAATAAAATTGATGCACATGTTTGCCATGCTAGTGTAGCTTCATCTAGTCTACCTAATGCATGTACCCCTTCTTCTAGGGTTAATGATGATATTTGTATGTTAAAGAAGAGAGTAGATTGTTTGGGCTCCACTATGAGCCAATGTGCCATGAACCACACTCGCTTGGAAACCTTGGTTCGTAAGAAACAAGTTCCAACTTTTATGCATGCACACCCTCCACGGCATACACATGCTCCACACGGACACCATCAACACATGTATGCTCATGTGTACACATGTACACATTGTGACCGAAAAGGCCATCTTGCTAGATTTTGCTATGATCGTTTACATGTTGAGAATTTAGCAAAGAAGTTTGTTTGGGTTAGAGAAGGTACTAACCCCCTTGGACCCAAGAAGATATGGGTACCAAAGACCACCCCTCCTATTATTTTTGATGTAGGTGTGGGCTCTCACATGACGTGAGAGTGATGACACCTTGGAGTGGATGCGTTCCGGACTTAAAGGAGATCAATTGGATGCATCACTTTCAAGGAAAAGTTTGGTGGAGAGGACCACCTTTGTTTTGGAGAAATAGAGCGGTGCCCTCATTGGTTTTGGTATCGAATCTATAACTCCTTATGTTTACATGCTTTCCATGTTTATCTTTCATAGCATGATTTGATGTTTAGTGATCATCTTGAATATGTCATGTTGATTAGATTAGTGTTATACTTATTAGTTGGTTGAAACATCCATGTTTTATATGGACTTATATTTTTGTGTTTTTCACCTTGGTAAAACTAATTTGTATGACCTAGATCTAATGCACATGCATGTACATCTTGATCATATATGTGTTGTATTTCATATTGATGTTTTATAGCATGTTTTCATTGTCTATGGATTAGTATGTAAATGCCATGATTATTAGATCCTTGACATACATATATAGTATTTGAGACACACATGCTTGTATGAACCCATTCTTAGTGTTCTCACTTTTGTTTAAACTATAATGTACATCATGAATCTAATACATGTGAATTTACATAATAATCATGTTTTAGTTTTATCATGGTGATTTCTTTATTGTGTTTTGATGCTTCATGTTAAGATTACTTGTTTAGATGTTAGTTTTCATTAAAACTAGGATTTATACTTGTACATATAGTGGGCCACAAATAAATTTATATATGTTTGGGCTTGATTGCTTATTTGAACCCATTAGATGTGCTAGTATAGTCTAGTTTTGATGATTCATACATTTTAAACTTGTATTCCCATTTTGAATTTGTTTTATGAGTTTTTCACTTCATGTATATGGTTGTATTGCCAAACTTTAAGATATACATGTATACCCCTTGAGTCATTTGCCTTTTATGCAAATCTATATATATGGACTCAATTGTGTTTAGGGATATGTATGTATACTTCTTGTGTTGACAATTCATACATATACCATGAAATGAAATTTGTTTTGGTGAAGTTTTTCTTGATTTTGTGTTTAATTGTTTAACTTCATGTATATGTCTATCTTGTCCAAACTATTAGATATACATGTTTATCCTTTTGAGCCACGTGCCTTCATGCATATACACTTTGTGGACTCGTTGTGTTTTGAATATGTATGTATACTTTATTTTGTATTAGACATACATATGCCATGAAAGTTAAATAAGTTTTGATGATTTTCGTGTTTTCATGATTAAGGAATAATTGAGCTTAATGAAAAATTTTCATGATTATGATATTCACACTTTATATGTACACTCACTTTTATTTCTTGCTCATGTTTTGTTTTCATGAGTCAAAATTGTGCTTAATTGGATTAGAGTGTTGATTTTCATGTAGATTTCTTATTTCATGAAAAACAATTTCGTTTTATTCCTTACTTGAAGGATTTCGTACTAGTTTAAAAGATTTTCCATTTAACTAGTTACGGTATTCTTCACTATGGTAGTGATTTTCACACAAAGCTTATTTTCAAATCTATTTTTGAAAACCCCTACCTTCTAATGGGCGGATGGATGGGAGATCATGGTCTTGTATGCTTTAAAATGAAAATCATTTAAAACTTGAACCTTGATTGGGAGGTATTGTAATATGATGTATACACTTGAACTTATTGCTATGTCAATTGGTATCATTGAACTCTTTCAATTGGTATCATTTTGATCTTTTTGTATACTCATATGTTTATTGTGTATGTATATTTTCAATTGGTATCATCTATTGGTGATTGGTACTCATTCTATTTCATACACATTTTATTTGTGCTTAAGATATACATTTTTTCACAAAATCTTGTTTTTGCTAGTGCTTGAGCTTCAATTTTGTTTCAATTGATTACTTTTAAATTGGTATCAAGCCCATGCATCTTTTTAGTTGATATTTCATAAAGGGGGAGAAAATCTAATTTTGTCTTTCAATTGGTGATTCTTCAATTGGTATTTGTTTTCCACTCCCTTACTTTATGATTGAAAATTTCATATTGGTATCATATGTTTAATATGAAAATTATTTACAATTGGTATCAAAATTTTATTTAGACATTCAAAATTTATTATGTTTAATTTCAATTGATATCAAGATGTTTCATGTGTTTTTGCTTAAAATTGGTATCTAAAAATTTTTTTTGTATTGACTATATGCATATAGATTCATGATGAGTGTAACTTGTATTAAGGAGCTTAACATCTCTTCGTTATGTGGTACACGTGTGTAGGGAGAGTTTCACATCTCCTCTTATGCATTACATAGTGTGTGTTATGTGAATTAGGGCTTAACATCCCTCCTTCATGTAATGCATATGTGTAGGGAAGCTTGTTGGCCCAAGGTTACAATCACCCATGTTTAGTGTGTTTTGATGATTACAAAACATATTAGTTATTTGTACTAATATTGCTTATTGTTTAAGTGTGTTTCAGGGTTCTAACTCGACTAAAAGGTTTACACCCTAAAAGAAAGTGTTTTGGACTCAAGTCAACTCAAAGTGGGCTCAAGACTCAAGTGTTGAAGACCTTGATGGTGAAAAGTCCCCTTGAAGAGCTTGTAGTACTTAGAACCAATGTAAGAATTAGAATGTTAAAGTTTGAGTGTTAGATATTGGCTCTAGGATACACACACACACACACACACAATTTGGTTTTGTTAAAATGTGAGTCTTGTATTTAAGTTTTCATGTTTTAAAAAGTTTAAGTTTCATGCCTTAAATATATATTTACATGACTCTATATTTTACAAAAATAAATACCTTGTTTAGATCTTGTTTATATACTCCTACTAGCATATTACTTAAGTTTTCTTAAAGTCAAAAATTATTGTGCAAAATTTTTCAAGTCAAAAAATACACTGTTTTTCCTGTTTCAGGCTGACCGGCCAACCGGCCCGGTCGACCGGCCACTGTGCCTGGGCGTGCACGTCTGTGCACGTCCTACGGTCGACCGGGCGGTCGACCGTTTGAGAGCAGGAGTGCTCTCGGGTTTTCTGGGTCGACCGTCCGGTCGACCGCTAGGGGAAGACTGAGAGCAGGTTTGTTCTCGGGTTTTCTGGGTCGACCGGCCGGTCGACCGCCAGAAGACCCGAGCCAACGGCTCTTTGACCAGCTGAGCTGGCGGTTGACCGGCCCGGTCGACCGCCAAGCCTGCTGCTGCCCAACGGCTCTTTCCTCTTTTGTGCAATTCTGAAATCTGTTTTTTGATCTGTTTTTTGGCAAACTTTTACAGGGTTTTTCAGTTCTTTTTCAGAGCAAATAAGCTCTAAATAAATTGTTTTAAACCTATTTTTCTCCCTATAAATAGAGGAGATGACTCTCTTACTAGATACCAAGAAAAATCCTCAAGTTTTCAAAGTTTTCAAAGAGAAAAGAAAAGTGTTTTAGCTCTCCATTTCCAACTCTTTCTTGAGCGAGTTTTCAGTTGTGTTCCCTTGCAAAAATCATCTCTACAACTGAGTTTTTCTCACTACACTTCATAGAGCCAAAAATCCTTTACTCATTCTATAGTGAAGTTGTAAAAAGAGTGAGAGTGTTGTAAAAGAGTTTGGTGATCTTGTTGTGATCACTCTTGTTCTTGTTCCTCTTCTTGTTTTTGTGGAGACACCTCTTCGGTAGAGGTTATTGTACTTGGTGGAGCTCGGTGCTCGGGTCTTCGGTAGACCATTGTAAGGCGTCCTCGGTGGATAGTGGAAACCCTTCACGGAGGTGAAGGCGGGGAGTAGAGCGGTGGCTCGAACCTCGAAACAAACATCTTGTGTTTGCGATTGCCTTGTGTCCATTCTTACTTTAAATTTCTATTGCACTATATTGCTTTCTATTACTTGCTTGTGATCTTGTTTCTTTCTTTGTGCTATTATTTCAACCTTGTGATTCTTGTGATATATTGTGTGCATCTCACTATTCATCCATCATACTTTGCTTTGTTCGATCAATTCTCATACAACAAGGTTGTATTGCGCACCTCTAACTCATTCAAGGGGAATTGGGAGGAAGGAGTTCAGAACCTCTCACGGGGTATTCGGCTCTTAGTCTTGTTTTGAGAGATCATTGCATCATTCATCATACTTAGTTTTAAAAAGTTTGTTAGATTAGCAATAACACCTATTCACCCCCCTAGGTGTTTTTCAATTGGTATCAGAGCTTGGTTACTAGGCTCTTGGCTTAACAACCCTAGAAAGATCCTAATATTGCTAATCATTTCATTCATTCTCACTTAGTAAAGATGGCCGATGGTATTAAGACACCCCCTAAGTTTGATGGACTTAACTTTCCCATATGGAAGGTTAAGATGGCCGTTTTCTTGCAATCTCTAGGTAGTCGAGTTGCAAAGGCCGTGACCAAACTTTTTAGTGCACCCCCTGGTGATGAATCCACTTGGTCCGAAATAGAGACCAAAGAATTTGATGCCAATGCTAGGGCTCACTATGCACTACTTCAAGCCCTTAATGATGATGACATAGCTAGAGTTATTCATTGCAAGTCCGCATATGAAATTTGGACACACTTGCTAGTTACACATGAAGGGACCTCACAAGTGAAGAGGGCTAAGATTGACCTTCTTCGGTCCCAATATGAGAATTTTTGCATGCAAGAAAATGAAACCATAGATGATATGGTTACAAGATTTACAAAGATTACTAATGGACTTTCTTCTCTAGGTGATGCTATTGATAACGATCAAAGAGTAAGAAAGATCATCCGGGCTCTCCCTCTTTCATGGGAAGTAAAAGCAACCACCTTGAAGGAACTCAATGACAAGGAGGAGATGGAGCTAATTGGTCTCATTGGGAACCTTAAAACCCATGAGATGGAGAGAAAGGTAAGAGAAGAAATGGCTCCTCCCAAGGAGAAGACAATAGCCTTCAAAAGCCAATCCACACACTCCGACGAAGATGATGAAGAAGAAGATGATGACGAAGAGCTCTCACTTCTTGTGAAGAACATCCGGAGGATGTACAACAAGGTTAAAGTTCAAGGAAGAAGGAATGGCAAGGAGGTAAAGAAGAAAGGAAGATTATTTGCTTCAATTGTCAAAGGCCGGGACACATTGTGGCGGAGTGTCCGGATAAAGTGAAGCCCTCCACCTCAAAGAAGCCTCACAAGAAGAAGGCGATGAAAGCTACATGGGATTCCGAGAGCGAATCCGAGGAGGAGATTGATACCGCCAACATGTGCTTCATGGCCAATGAAAGCACAAGCAAGGTAACCCCTTCCACTTCTCCTAATGATGAACTTTCCATGGATGAATTAGGAGAAGCTTTTGTAGAATTATCACATAACTATGATTTTCTTAAGAAAAAGTATTTAAAAATGAAAAAGGAAAATGAATCTCTTAATCATCAAGTTTTTACTCTTTCTAAAGAAAAGGATGAATTACTTTCCACTCTTATTTCCACTCAAAAAGATTTTGACAAGTATAAGATTTCTTGTAAAGGCAAGTCTCCACTAGTTGATTCTAATGAGATTACCATGCTTAAGGAAAGAATAGACTCATTAGGAATTGTTTTAAAAAATTATGAGTTTGATAAGAAGAAGATAGAGGCCTTGTTTCCTAAGAAACAAGCCCCTAAGAAAAATGTTCACCATGCTCATGCTCATGTTCATACCACACAACCTTTACATCGTGGCAAACCCCAAAGCATGCTCACACTTCACACACACATCATGCATTCATGTATGGAAGAGTGTTCTCATGTTCACATTGTGGGCGGAAAGGACACTTAGCCAATTTTTGCTATGATAGACTAAGTGCATCTTATCATAATGTTTGGGTTCGCAACACTAACTTCCAAGGACCCAAGAAAATTTGGGTACCAAAGTCAACTATTTTGCTAAATGATGTAGGTACCATCCAAGGCCCAACGACGTAGAGGATTGTGGTATCTTGATAGTGGTTGCTCAAGGCACATGACTTGGGACATCAACAACTTTGCAACCCTATCAAGATACCATGAAGGTGGCACCGTCACCTTCAAAGATGATGCCAAGGGTAAAATCATCGGTATTGGTAATGTAAAACTCGGCACATCCCTTTAATTGAAAATGTAGTTTTAGTTGATGGACTCAAGCATAACCTCTTGAGTGTTAGTCAACTTTGTGATAAAGGTTTTGATGTTGTTTTTGATCATATAGCTTGTAAAGTAATTGATAGAATTTCTAATACTTGTGTGTTTTCCGGTTTTCGTGAAAGTAATGTTTATATGATAGATATGTCTAATATGTCTTGTAATATTACTTGTTTAAAAGCCCTCGATGACGACTCTTGGTTGTGGCATAGAAGATTAGGCCATATTTCATTGACCACATATCTAGGTTAAACACAAAGGAAATGGTGAAAGGTATTCCTTGTTTGAGTTTTGAAAAGGACCGAGTTTGTGACGCATGTCAATTTGGAAAACAAACTAAGTCTTCTTTCAAGTTAATTAAGGATATCACGACATCACGTCCTTTGGAGTTAATCCATATGGATCTATTTGGCCCTACACAAACCAAAAGTCTAAGTGGGAATAGATTTGCATTTGTTTTGGTTGATGATTTTTCACGGTTTACTTGGGTTTTCTTTCTTGAACACAAAAATCAAGCATTTTCATATTTTCAAACTTTTAAGAAAAGAGTTGAAAAAGAAAAAGAGTCTTCAATTTTAAGAATAAGAAGTGATAGAGGAGGTGAGTTCATTAACCTACCCTTTACCACTTTTTGTGAAGAACGTGGAATTAAGCATGAACTTTCTTGTCCTAGAACTCCACAACAAAATGGAGTAGTTGAACGGAAAAATCGAACTTTACAAGAGATGGTTAGGACAATGCTATGTGAATATGGTCTACCACATTATTTGTGGGCCGAGGCCGTAAATACATCATGCTATATATCAAATCGTGTTTCTTGTGTAAAAATACTTCAAAGACTTCTTTTGAAATGTACTTTTCTAGAAAACCAAATGTTTCATATTTCAAAGTTTTTGGATGCAAATGTTTTGTTTTAAATACAAAAGATAATTTAGGAAAATTTGATGCTAAAGCTTATGAGGCAATTTTTGTTGGGTATTCTAATACAAGTAAGGCTTATAGAATCTTCAATAAATCATCTTTGACTATTGAGGAATCTATACATGTTAAGTTTGAAGAATCTAACTTGTTCGTTAAGAATATTGTAGAAATAGATGCTTTGGATGAAGGCTTGGAGAAAGTGACCTTAGAGGATACTACTACTATGGGAGACAAGCCAAAGGATGATGAAAGAAGTGAAGCTAAAGTAGAAGAGGCTCAAGGAAATGAAAATCAAACAAATGAAGTGGAGCCTACTCAACAACTTCCAAAGGGTTGGAGATACAATCCTCATCATCCCAAGACCTCGTCATAGGTGAAGTATCAAAAGGGGTAACCACTCGCTCTAAACTTCATGATTATTGTGGACATTATGCATTTATTTCTCATGTTGAACCCAAGAACGTCCTCGAAGCCGAGGCCGATTCATATTGGTTGCTAGCCATGCAAGAGGAGCTCAATCAATTTGAGTGCAACCAAGTTTGGCACCTTGTTCCTAGGCCCCACGATAGACCAACAATTGGTACTAAGTGGATCTTTAAGAACAAGTTGGATGAATCGGGTAACGTTGTTAGGAATAAAGCTAGGTTAGTTGCCCAAGGTTACACTCAAATCGAAGGAATCGATTTTGAAGAAACCTTTGCACCCGTAGCACGGCTTGAAGCCATACGGATGACACTAGCATTTGCCTCTTATAAAGATTTTAAATTGTTTCAAATGGATGTTAAAAGTGCTTTTCTAAATGGTTTTATTGAAGAGGAGGTGTATGTTGAACAACCCCCCGGGTTTGTTGATCCTACACATTCGGATTTTGTATTTTAATTAGATAAAGCTCTTTATGGTTTAAAACAAGCCCCTAGGGCTTGGTATGAAAGACTTTCTTCATTTTTGATTTCAAATGGTTTTAAGAAAGGTAAAATTGATACAACTTTGTTTACAAAACATGTAGAAAAAGATATTCTTATTGTGCAAATTTATGTTGATGACATTATTTTTGGTTCTACTAATGAATCTCTTTGCCAAGCTTTTGAATCATGCATGAAGGATGAATTTGAAATGTCTATGATGGGGGAGCTCAACTATTTCCTTAGACTCCAAATCAAGCAAAGGACGGATGGGATCTTCATCAATCAAGCCAAGTACACAAAGGAACTTATCAAATGGTTCGGGCTTGAAGGATCTAAAGTAAGCAAAACTCCCATGGCAACAACTACCAAGCTTGATAAGGATGAACAAGGTAAAAATGTAGACATTAAAGTTTATCGTAGCATGATAGGTAGTTTATTGTATTTGACGGCTAGTAGGCCGGATATCATGTTTTCCGTTTGTCTTTGTGCTCGTTTTCAATCATGTCCTAAGGAGTCTCATTTAGTAGCGATAAAACGCATAATTAAATACCTTAAGGGCACTATTGAAATGGGTTTGTGGTATCCGAAAACCGGACTATTTGATATGAAGAGTTTTTCGGATGCCGACTATGCGGGTTGTAGGGTAGATAGGAAGAGCACAAGTGGAACATGTCAATTCTTAGGTAATTGTCTTATATCTTGGTCTTCCAAAAAGCAAAATTCGGTAGCCCTTTCAACCGCCGAGGCGGAGTATGTTGCGGCCGGAGCTTGTTGTGCACAAGTTCTTTGGATGAAACATACTCTCCTTGACTATGATTTACACTTTGATCATGTTAAAATATTTTGTCATAATACTAGTACCATTCACATGACAAAGAATGCAAATCAATATAGTAAACCAAACACATTGACATTAGGTATCACTTTCTTAGAGATCATTATGAGAAAGGTGATATTGATATTGATTATGTTTCTACCGATTTTCAACTTGCCGATATTTTTACTAAACCTCTAGATTATGCTAGATTTTCATTTATTTGTGGTGAGTTGAATGTTTGCATTATGGATTCTTAAAGAAAAATTCCTTTATTTTATTTGTTTAACCCTTTTTTATGTATGACAAAAAGGGGGAGAAAAAGTATGAGGTTTTTTGTTTGTTGTTTGATGCATTTGAGTTTTTTGATAAAACTATGTGTTTTGCATAAACTATGTGTTTGTTGTTTGTTGTTTGGTGCATTTGAGTTTTTTGATAAAACTATGTGTTTTGCATAAACTATGTGTTTTGCAAAATTATGTGTCTTTCAATGCCTTATGTATTTAGCTCTTCATTGACATTTTTGATACATAGCATTATTTGAGGGGGAGCTTTCCAAGCTCTTCTTCCATTTTTGTTTAAATAACCTATATGTTTTGTCATCATCAAAAAGGGGGAGATTGTTGGCCCAAGGTTACAATCACCCATGTTTAGTGTGTTTTGATGATTACAAAACATATTAGTTATTTGTACTAATATTGCTTATTGTTTAAGTGTGTTTCAGGGTTCTAACTCTACTAAAAGGTTTACACCCTAAAAGAAAGTGTTTTGGACTCAAGTCAACTCAAAGTGGGCTCAAGACTCAAGTGTTGAAGACCTTGATGGTGAAAAGCCCCTTGAAGAGCTTGTAGTACTTAGAACCAATGTAAGAATTAGAATGTTAAAGTTTGAGTGTTGGATATTGGCTCTAGGATACACACACACACACAATTTGGTTTTGTTAAAATGTGAGTCTTGTATTTAAGTTTTCATGTTTTAAAAAGTTTAAGTTTCATGCCTTAAATATATATTTACATGACTCTATATTTTACAAAAATAAATACCTTGTTTAGATCTTATTTATATACTCCTACTAGCATATTACTTAAGTTTTCTTAAAGTCAAAAATTATTGTGCAAAATTTTTCAAGTCAAAAAATACACTGTTTTTCCTGTTTCAGGCTGACCGGCCGACCGGCCCGGTCGACCGGCCACTATGCCTGGGCGTGCACGTCTGTGCACGTCCTACGGTCGACCGGGCGGTCGACCGTCTGAGAGCAGGAGTGCTCTCGGGTTTTCTGGGTCGACCGTCCGGTCGACCGCTAGGGGAAGACTGAGAGCAGGTTTGTTCTCGGGTTTTCTGGGTCGACCGGCCGGTCGACCGCCAGAAGACCCGAGCCAACGGCTCTTTGACCAGCTGAGCTGGCGGTCGACCGGCCCGGTCGACCGCCAAGCCTGCTGCTGCCCAACGGCTCTTTCCTCTTTTGTGCAATTCTGAAATCTGTTTTTTGATCTGTTTTTTGGCAGACTTTTACAGGGTTTTTCAGTTCTTTTTCAGAGCAAATAAGCTCTAAATAAATTGTTTTAAACCTATTTTTCTCCCTATAAATAGAGGAGATGACTCTCTTACTAGATACCAAGAAAAATCCTCAAGTTTTCAAAGTTTTCAAAGAGAAAAGAAAAGTGTTTTAGCTCTCCATTTCTAACTCTTTCTTGAGCTAGTTTCAGTGTGTTCCCTTGTAAAAATCATCTCTACAACTGAGTTTTTCTCACTACACTTCATAGAGCCAAAAATCCTTTACTCATTCTATAGTGAAGTTGTAAAAAGAGTGAGAGTGTTGTAAAAGAGTTTGGTGATCTTGTTGTGATCACTCTTGTTCTTGTTCCTCTTCTTGTTTTTGTGGAGACACCTCTTCGGTAGAGGTTATTGTACTTGGTGGAGCTCGGTGCTCGGGTCTTCGGTAGACCATTGTAAGGCGTCCTCGGTGGATAGTGGAAACCCTTCACGGAGGTGAAGGCGGGGAGTAGAGCGGTGGCTCGAACCTCGAAACAAACATCTTGTGTTTGCGATTGCCTTGTGTCCATTCTTACTTTAAATTTCTATTGCACTATATTGCTTTCTATTACTTGCTTGTGATCTTGTTTCTTTCTTTGTGCTATTATTTCAAGCTTGTGATTCTTGTGATATATTGTGTGCATCTCACTATTCATCCATCATACTTTGCTTTGTTCAATCAATTCTCATACAACAAGGTTGCATTGCGCACCTCTAACCCATTCAAGGGAATTGGGAGGAAGGAGTTCAGAACCTCTCACGGGGTATTCGGCTCTTAGTCTTGTTTTGAGAGATCGTTGCATCATTCATCATACTTAGTTTTAAAAAGTTTGTTAGATTAGCAATAACACCTATTCACCCCCCTCTAGGTGTTTTTCAAAGCTAACTTAGCGTCTTCCTCTTCATGGATGTATATAGCATATAACATCTATTGATCTTTGTTTATTTTTAATTGATATCAAGATGCTTCATTGACATATTTATCTATTGATATCATGTTGTTTATAGTCACCCCTTATTGACCTTGTTTTTGTTTTAGACAAAAGGGGGAGAACATTGTTTTATTGTTTTGATTGACTTAAATGGGGAGAAAGATTTTTATCCCTCATTTTATTGTTTGGATTGTTTAACCCCTTCTTGATCTTTTTGTTTGACAAAAAGGGGGAGAAAAATTTGTTTGATTTGATCTTACTTTGAACCCTTTGTTGATGATTGACAAAAAGGGGAGAAGTATTTGAATTTGAGTTTATATGCATGTTTTCATTGCTTAAGGGGGAGAAGTATTTGTCTTCCTTGTTATTTATGCATATATGTTTTTGTATTGCAAATAGGAGAAAAAGATTTTGATTTATGCTTGTTGCATGTTTTATCTCCATACTTGCATACATATTCATGTGCTTCATTTCCATATCTTGTTATTTATGTCTATGCATGAGTTAAGGGGGAGCTTCTTTGAAGCTTAACTTTAATCCATGCATATATAACTCCATGAGTTTTGTCATCATCAAAAAGGGGGAGATTGTTGGCCCAAAGGCCTTCCACTCTAGTTTTGATGATGATTAACTCATGTAGTTATGTTTACTAATAATCTTGTGTTGTTTAAGTTTCAGATCATTAACCAAGATATTAGTTGGTGATTAGCTTCAACAAGGTGTTTAGAAGCTTTTCATGATGATTCCAGGGCCAAAGCGTCAAGATCACACATTGCCTAGCTCATGGATGGAGTTTTGGAGCAAGTCTACTTGAAGATGAAGATCATCAAGAAGACTTAGGTATCCATAGTTTAGTTAGTGTGTTTTAGATCCATTTGTAAAGCTTAGTATAGTTGATATGCTCAAGTGCACAAACACACACGTTTTCATGTTTTGGATTTGGTTTTCATGAATAGTTTATCAAAACAAGTTTAATTGATATATGTATAGTTGTTTCACTCTATACATGCATGCTTAACTTTTATCAAACTTGATTTTGAGCTTAACATCTCTTTGATGAAAATACAAGTTTTGTTTTTGATAAAATTTGCAAGACTCGAAAATGAATTGATATGATTAATATATGTCTTGAAATTTTTATCACAAGTTTGTGTTTCCATATAAAATGATAAAATTATTTTTGGTGATTTTTAGAAGTGTTAAAAGATTTTTAGAAAATATTTTAACATGTTTTTCTGACCCAGATTGTTGTTCCAGGCTTCAGCCAAGTCGACTTGGTCCTCTGACTAGTCGATTAGGCAGAGGTCGGTCGACCGGGTCGGTCGACCGACGTGCACAAAACTGTGCACGTTTGGAGCCTTTGGGACGGTCGACCCGGACGGTCGACCGGGTCTGAGAGCTCTGCTCTCTGTTTGTTTCGATCGACCGGGCCGGTCGACCGCAGTTGCCCAACGGTCATATTTCTGACCGTTGGCGGTCGACCGGGCCGGTCGACCGTTGCCTGTCAGAGCTGCCAGCTCAGCTCTAACGGCTAGTTTGTATTGGGCCTATATAAACCCCATCTCTTTGGGTTTTTGGCTAAGGTTTTCAAGAAGAAAAAATTCAGTGTTTCTCTAGTGTTTAAACAAGTTTTCAAAATAGTTTTTTGTGCTAAAAAGATTTCATCTTTATTGTTTTGGGTTTTTGAAAAATCAAAGAAAACTAGGGTTTTGGGATATTGATTTGATCTTTAATTTCTATCATATACAAGAGATTTCCCAAGTAGTTTTTCTTTGTTGCTTGTTTCCAAAAACACCTAGTTTTCACACTTGAGCTATCACCTATCCTAAACTATTAGGATCTTTGTTTTGTGAAAAAAGAAAGAAAGAGAGAGTTTTGAGGTTGTTGTTGTAACCTCTAAGTTGAACACCCTTATTCTTGTTGTATCCCTCTTAGGTAGAGGTGATCGGGTGATTGGTTTGCTCCCTCTAGTGAGAGGTGGAGTTTGGTTGTAAACCCTCTTCGGTAGAGGTGTTGGTTGTTTGTTGTTGTTTGGTTACGGGCCTACCCCTCGGTTGTGAGGTGGTTGTTTGAGAGAGGAGTTCGGTACTCCATTGTTGTAAAAATCCTTCTCGGTGAAGGTTCCCTCGGTGGGAGTCCTCGGTGGACGGTATAGTGGATTGGAAATCCTACACGGTGGTGTAGGCAGGGATGTAGAGCAAGGGTGCTCGAACCTCGAAACATATCATTGTGTTTGCGTTTGATCCACTTGTATCTAAACTCTCTCTCTTTACATTTGTGCAAAGCATCATACTTCATTCATATTTATTTGCTTGTGTTGTGCCTTGCATAATCCATATTGCTATATCCTTGATTGCTTGGCTTGATTGTGTGTGCACATTGCTTGGATTGCTTGTGTGTGTGTGCCTAACTTATACTCATCCAACAAGAGCTTCACATAGCGCCTCAACCCATTTCAAGGGGAATCAAGAGGAGTTAGTCCAGAGCCTCGCAAGGGGAATTCGGCTACACTTGTTGTATTGTATTAGTTTGTGCAACATTTGCATTAGCTTCCGCATCTAGCGCACTTAGTTTTGCATTAAGTTTTAGATTAGCACTAACACCTATTCACCCCCCCTCTAGGTGTTTTTCAGTTTGGGTTAATGAGACTAACTCTTTAGGACCCAAGAAAATGTGGGTACCAAAATCAAGTCCTAAATTATTTGATGTAGGTACACACCAAGGCTCCAAGACGTAGGGAGCGGTGGTACCTTGATAGTAGTTGTTCAAGACATATGACGTGGGATATCAATAACTTTACAACCCTATCAAGGTACGAGGAAGGTGGCTCCGTCACCTTTGGGGATGACTCCAAAGGCACTATCATCGGTATAGGTAACATTCAAATTGGTTCATCTACTATAGAAAATGTTGTACTTGTTGATGGTTTGAAACATAATTTGCTTAGTATTAGTCAATTTTGTGATCGTGGACTTAAAGTTGTTTTGATGATACTTCTTGCAAGATTTTTGATATTAAATCCAATGATTGTATTCTTACCGGTTTTCGTGATGATAATGTTTATATCATTGACATGCTTAATGTGGAATGTTCTACTAAATGCTTAAATGCTTTTGATGAAAATTCTTGGCTTTGGCATAGAAGATTAGGACATGCATCTTTTGACCATCTTTCTAGAATTAATTCAAAGGAATTGGTGAAGGGTATACCTTACTTGAAGTTTGACAAAGACCGCATTTGTGGTGCGTGCCAACTTGGGAAACAAACCAAGTCTTCCTTCAAACCAATCAAGGATATCATGTCAACTAGGCCTTCAGAATTAATTCATATGGATCTTTTTGGACCTACTAAAACTAAGAGCTTAAATGGTAGTAGATTTGCATTTGTTTTAGTTGATGATTTTTCCCGTTTCACTTGGGTTTTCTTCTTGGAACACAAAGATCAAACTTTTTCTCGTTTTAAGATTTTTCGAAAAAGAGTTGAAAAAGAAAAGGGTTTTTCGATTTTGAGAATAAGGAGTGATAGAGGTGGTGAGTTTGTTAACCAACTCTTCATGACTTATTGTGATGAAAAGGGAATTAAGCATGAAATGTCTTGTCCTAGAACTCCACAACAAAATAGAGTTGTAGAAAGGAAAAATAGAACACTTCAAGAGATGGCTAGGACAATGATAAGTGAGTATGACCTCCCTCAATATCTATGGGCCGAGGCCATAAACACCGCATGCTATATATCAAATCGTATTTATTTATGTAAAAATTCTTCCAAAACATCTTTTAAAATATATCATTCTAGAAAACCTAATGTTGCATATTTCAAAGTTTTTGGATGCAAGTGTTTTGTTTTGAACAATAAAGATAACTTGGGTAAATTTGATGCTAAGGCTTATGAAGCTATCTTTGTTGGATACTCTACTACTAGTAAAGCTTATAGAGTATTCAATAGATCTTCCCTTACCATTGAAGAATCCATGCATGTTAAATTTGAAGAATCTAATGTGTTTGTTGAGAATATTGTAGAGATTGAACCATTAGGTGAAGACATGGAGAGACTATCCTTGAAGGACTCACCCGCTCAAGATGATAAGTAAGAACCAATTGGTGACGTTCAAGAGGATAAAGAGGAAAGCTCTCAACCGCTTCCTAAACCTTGGAGATATGCCACAAATCATCCCAAGGAGCTCATCTTAGGTGATGCATCTAAAGGGGTAACAACTCGCTCCAAACTCCATGACCTATGTGGTAACTTTGCTTTCATTTCTCATTTTGAACCCAAAAGCATCCTCGAAGCCGAGGCGGACTCATATTGGTTGCTAGCCATGCAAGAGGAACTCAATCAATTTGAGCGCAACCAAGTTTAGCACCTTGTTCCTAGGCCCCACGATAGACCAATAATTGGTACTAAGTGGATCTTTAGAGACAAGATGGATGAGTCCGGAAATGTGATTAGAAATAAGGCTAGGTTAGTGGCCCAAGGTTACACTCAAGTTGAGGGAATTGACTTTGAGGAGACCTTTGCATCCGTAGCACGGCTTGAAGCCATACGGATGACACTAGCTTTTGCATCTTTCAAAAATTTTAAACTTTTTCAAATGGATGTAAAAAGTGCATTTTTGAATGGTTTTATAAATGAAGAAGTTTATGTTGCTCAACCTCCCGGTTTTATTGATCATGTTCATCCCGATTTTGTTTTTAAACTTGATAAAGCTTTGTATGGATTGAAACAAGCTCCAAGAGCTTGGTATGAAAGGCTTTCTAGTTTTCTCATTTCAAATGATTTTATTAAAGGCAAAGTAGATACAACACTATTCACTAAGCATGTTGATAATGACATTTTAATTGTGCAAATTTATGTTGATGATATAATTTTTGGTTCTACTAATGAGTTTTTATGCAAGGAATTTGAAAAGGTTATGCAATGTGAGTTTGAAATGTCTTCAATGGGTGAGCTTAATTTCTTTCTTGGACTCCAAATCAAGCAATTGCAAGATGGGAACTTCATATGTCAAGCCAAATACGCAAAGGAACTCGTAAAGAGGTTTGGACTTGAAGACTCAAAAGTTTGCAACACTCCCATGGCAACTACCACCAAGCTTGATAAGGATGACCAAGGTAAAAATGTTGATATTAAATTATATAGAAGCATGATAGGTAGTCTTTTGTATTTGACGGCAAGTAGGCCGGATATCATGTTTAGTGTGTGTCTTTGTGCTAGATTTCAATCGTGTCCCAAAGAGTCTCATCTTATTGCGGTAAAACGCATTATTCGTTATATTAAGGGAACGATTGGAATGGGTCTATGGTATCCGAAAACCGGAGATTTCTCAATGACGAGTTATTCGGATGCCGACTATGCGGGTTGTAGAGTAGATAGAAAGAGTACTAGTGGGACATGTCAATTTCTTGGTAATTGTCTTGTTTCATGGTCCTCTAGGAAACAAAATTCCGTAGCTCTCTCAACCGCCGAGGCGGAGTATGTTGCCGCGGGGGCTTGTTGTGCACAAGTCCTTTGGATGAAACATACTCTCCTTGATTATGATTTGCATTATAACCATATAAAAATATTTTGTGATAATACTAGTACTATACATATGACAAAGAAGGCAAATCAACATAGTAAGACCAAGCACATTGAGATTAGATATCACTTTCTTAGAGATCATTTTGAGAAAGGAGATATAGATATTGATTATGTTTCTACGGATTTGCAACTAGCCGATATTTTCACTAAACCACTTGATTTTGCTAGATTTTCATTCATTTGTGGTGAACTTAATGTTTGTGTTATTGAATAAAAATATTTTCATAACCCTTTTTGATGTATGATAAAAAGGGGGAGAATGAGTTTTTATGTGATAGAATTATGAGTTCATATGGTTTTGGTTCCATATGAGTTTATATATGTTTCATGTTTTTAGTATGTTTTCATGAATTCTTGTAATTTGAGTTTAAGTGTGTTTGCAAGTGCTTTATATTCTCATGGTTTTGGTTTCATGATGTTTTACTTGCAAAACATTATTATTATTATTATTTTTAATATAGCATATTTTGAGGGGGAGCTTTCTCCTCCCCTATATATATATTTTTTTTGCTTATAGCCTATTTGTTTTGTCATCATCAAAAAGGGAGGATTGTTGGCCCATAAGGTTACACTCTCCACTTGTTTAGAGTTTTGATGATAACAAACCAAATATGAGCTATATGGTACTAATTAGTTTGTTAAGATAAGTTTCAGGTTTGTACCATATTTGGAGGCCATTGCTTAGCTATTGCAAGAATTTCTAGGTTCATGAAGCAAAGAAGGCATATTGGACATCATAGAAGGAACATAGAAGTGAAGGCTCTAGCAAGGCATAGCTTGGCTCAAGACTTTAAGATTGCTCAAGATAATTTATTAGATTGTTTTTAGTTTAGAGTTTTGTTAAAGAATAGTGAATAGGTTTGAAGCTCCATCACACACGTTTTTGCGCACATCTTATTTCTAAGTTTAATTCATATAAATTATACAAAAATATTTTGATACAAAATCCTCTGCCTACAAATCCATATTTATGTTTTATACTTATTCCTATTTAAAACATCTTTTGATAAAAACGTTTATCTCCTCAAAAATCTGTTTGAAACTTGTGTTTTGGCCTGAGCCGGTCGACCGCCCCGGTCGACCGTGCCTGTGTCAGGTTTTGCCGGTCGACCGCCCGAGTCGACCGTGGTTCTGGCAGATGCACGTATCAGTGTGCACGTTTCACAGTCGACCGTGACGGTCGACCGAGACCTGCCTGACTGTAACACTTTGCTCTCTGTTTGTTTGGGTCGACCGGGCCGGTCGACCGTAGCCTGCAACGGTTATTTTCTTTGTACTAGCAGTCGACCGGGCCGGTCGACCGGGCCGGTCGACCGGACTAGCCGTTTGAACAGTAACGGCTAGTTTTCTGAGCAGATTTTTTTTTGTCCTTTTCTCACTTAAGTGTGTTTAAGTGACATGTTTTGGTTTTAATACATTCTGATTAGCCTTAAAAATGTTTTATCTTTAATCCCTAGCCCTCTCCTATAAATAGGGGTGTTTAGGGAGAGTTTGGTTACTAGAAAAATTATCAAAATTTTCACAAGTTTAAGGCTTTCAAAAAGACTTGGTTTCTTGGTTTTTGTGCTGAAATTCTCTCTCATTTTCTGAAGTGCATTCAAGAATTCTCTGATTTCATTTTCTTTTCTCTTTGCACACAAGAGGTTCATTCCTACTCATTGTTCTCTAAGGACCTTTGTAAGGGAAGAGAATTTTGAAAGAGAAAGTTTGTGGTCTTTTGACTACCAAGAGAGAACTTGTATTTGAGATTGTGGAGTTGGGTACTCCGGTGTATTTGTGACATCTTTGTGATAGTGGAAGTGGTTGGAATCCTTCTGGGGAAGGCAGGGAAGTAGAGCTGGGTGCTCGAACCTCGATAACAATTCTTGGTGTTTGCGTTTGATTTACTTTTCCTTATTCTTGCTCTACTTTCATTGCTATTACTACTTGCTTTTGATTGTCATTGCAATATTCACTTGTTGTCAATCTTTGTCCCATACAACAAGGTTGCATTGCGCACCTCTAACTCATTTTACGAGGAATCAGGAGGAAGGAGTTCAGAACCCTTCACGGGGCATTCGGCTCTTAGTCTTGTTTTGGGCGATTGTTGTATCATATTTTTAAATTGTGCATTGATTAGCATTATCACCTATTCACCCCTCCTCTAGGTGATTTTCATCCAACATATTTTGAAATCGTTACACTTTTTCACAAAAGCCGTCGAAACGCTTTTCTAGTTTAGATTCTTCTTCAATTGGATGTTCTAAAAAAGTAATATATGGAGTTTGATTTGGGAAGGATTGTGAATTGAGCAAATTTTGAATTTATTATTGGGACTCAAGCATGACTTCCATACTCCTTTACGAATTGGATTTTTCCTCAGTTGGTGGAACAGGAAAAGGAGGATATGAAGCAGAATCAGGGAATGAATATTGTGAAAATTGTGGACAAGATGGTTGAAAATTTGACTGGGGGAGGTGAATCCCATTGACTCTGTGAAGAGTTGAAATTATTTTGAAAATTATGATCATAAGATTGGGAATATGGGTCATATTGAGTCGGATAATCCCAACTCGGCATATATTGTTGGTTCAAGTTGTACATAGCCGGGTTGGAATTATCCGAGTCAAATGAGGTCAGGGTGAAATATGGATTCATATTATGATTGAAAGAATTATTGTTGTTAAAATCCATTTCACAATTTACAAAAAGAAAAAACAAACAAACAAACAAATAAAGAAAAAGAAAAAGAAAACATGCCTATGCAAGGGTTGACTTAGACCTAGACGACTCCTAACTTGTTAGACCGTCCACGAGGGGCACATTGTCAGAATCTGACCACGAGTTAATCGGCCAGGTAGGGGCAAGATCAATGGGAGGTATCTGTGCCGGAACAACGGGCCTAATTTGCCAAACCATTGTTCTTCGAGGTTTCGCCTCTCAATCCCCAACCTTAGACACTGATTTAACAAGAGTCAACTTCTAACAACTTTTCCCTTAGATCAATCTCTTAAATGAGTTCGAGATGTTCTTAGGGGCAACGTCTAGCAATTTTTTGTTAGGCTTGGGTTGTGTGAGTGGGGCGGTGATTTTTGGGCCAAGGGAGGGTAATGACTTCCCCACCTTATGTTGTCTTGAGTTTTGCCCTTAAGTTCAATTCGTGCAAGTGTGCAATATAGATAAGAATGAACACAAAAAATCGAGTAAATCCCTAAAATGTTTGTCCTAACTATATGCAATGCAATATGTACACCTCCGTCAAGATCACAACAACATAAGAACAAAATACAGTATATTGGAATGAAAATTGACACGTGCCTAGATGCGAATGTCTAAACCGTTTTAAAGCATCCAACTTTCGTATTTTAGTTCTTAATATTATTATAGTGAACATGTAATATAAACAAAAACTAGTACTAGAATATAAGAATGTACAAGAAATTACTCAACCACACAAGAGAAAGTGTGGACTTCTGCAATGCTAAAGAATTTGACCTGCACACCAAAAAAAAGAAGAAAAGTTAACCAAAACATGAAATCAAACCGTTCCCATCCCCGGCAACGGTGCCAAAATTTGATCGGGAGAAAATCGCGCACGAAAAGTGTATGTTTTGAAATCAAGATTTAAAGTGTGTGCGCTTTGGCTTCCACGATACTTCTGTTATAGCATAGAGGCTAAAACGAGTCGAATCTATAAGGAAGGGAGGTGATAGAAGTTTACACGGTATATTCACGTGTATGTTAACGGTTCTTCAATGTTTAAAAGAATGAAAAGAAAACAAAATAAAGAATAAAAAGAGAAGTACAGTGAAACACAAAGAAGTGGGAAACATATAAAAGAATATATTTGTGATTTTTGATAGTATTTCTAAAACAAAGTGAAAAATGTAAGAAAACTCAAGGCTACTAACTACTAATGGCTTTACTAACCATGCTAACCTCTTAGTAATAGTTGTCTCACATGTATCATTGGCCACACTAGTCCTTGGTTCAAGAGCATTACAAAGCATGACCCATGTGATAACTTTAACATCCAAACTCAACAAAATAAGTGCAAGTTACACTTAAATCATCAAAACCAAATAAGAGTAAGCATGGAGTAAAGTAATGTTAGCTTGTTAGAGAGTTAGGATGTTTGTGTGTTAGATCCATCATCATGAGCCATCAATGGCTCTTGCAAAAGTAAGGCCAAGTAGAGGCTATTAGATTCATGTGGATTATCAAATAAGAAGTTAGCAAGTTAGTGGTTATTAGTTAGTTTCCATGAGAGAAAATTAGCTAAACATGTAAAAGGAGTTAGAGAAAAAATAAAGAGAGGTAAAGAGAGAACCTTTCATAGATTGTCACATTCTATTACAAGTGCTCTTGCTTTCCAAACATGTACCACTCTCTCTCCTATTACAAGATCTAAAAGAAATAAAAAATGAAGAAGAAGAAGAATAATAATACTAAACTAAACTACCCTAAACTACAACAAGGAGAAAACTACACAACTCTTTGTATATCTTTAACTGAAGAACCCCAGGGTGGTATATATAGGCACCAGGGGAAAGGGGGCCAGGGTAAAACCCCTTACCCAAAGTACGCGCGGCCGCGCCCGTATGGCCGCGCGCGCGGTGCCGCCTGCCGCACACTGTCATGTCTATCCCCTGTCTGCTGCATGTCTTGGTTTCTGATTTTGGGCTCCGAATTTTGACAGAATCACCCTCCTAGGTTAATGGCTATCCTTATAGGCCTTTAATCACCCATAAAATGGTGATTTTGGGTCTTCTTCTTCATTTTCACACCATGAACCTAGAAACATGCAAGAGAGGTATTATTAGCAAAATTTACTATTAAATTAATGTGAAGATGTGATATGAAATATGCAGTTTTAGAGACTAATTAGCCACATGCAGCACGCATGCGATGTGCCCTAAGTTGAGCCATAACCCAATAAGATGCTTTCGACTAAACATAGCTGGTCCAACTATCTCAGCCCAATTGCCTCGATCCCAAATGAGGCCAAACTAACTACCTCGGGCCCAACCACCTTGTGCCCTAAGTCAAGGTTAGCACCCGTAGGTCCCGAAGAGTATTATCTCAGAATTCTTATCATGATTCTACTTCACGAAGGAATGACAACTGTGGTGACTTGACCAAAGGGTAAAACCCCTCGACAAAAACCCTATAAATAAACTCTTAAATCGTAGTGAAAGGTATGCTTTGCAAACCCTAAATTTATCATCATACTATTGTCATCAACTGTGACTTAGGCATTGGAGAGGTTTCGACTGGGCCCAAGCCCTAGTCTCTGTGACGTTGTTCTTTGTGCTTGCAGGTATCGACTGACAGTTAATCCGTCAACCTGATCCACAAACAACCTCTAGATCTTCGCAGAAACATTGTCACTATTTATGGTGGCGAGATGTCAATCCCAATACCTCCACACACAAACGACGTCACGATTCCACAACTTACTAACGAAGCGGCGAAGACGAGTTCTCGACCTAACTACCTCATCAGGATCATTCACGATCCCGCTGGCGTACAGTTTGTAACCCAAGAATAACTCTAGCCTATGTAATAAAAGCTCCTTGCCCATATGACAACATAGTACCAGGCACTCAACCACCTAATAGTAAGAGAGAGACAACTAGGATTCATTCAA
The DNA here is from genome assembly GCA_038442645.1 of Agave tequilana. Taxonomy (NCBI): domain Eukaryota; kingdom Viridiplantae; phylum Streptophyta; class Magnoliopsida; order Asparagales; family Asparagaceae; genus Agave; species Agave tequilana. Next base: position 193,761 of record JAVJIF010008019.1, on the reverse strand, counting down.
GGAAAAAGAAGGATGTAGAGAAAGACGACAAGGAGCGCTCTTTTCTTTTTCTAGAAAAGCGAGAAGAATGACAGAGCTCCGAACCCCTCACGTCTATCCGAACCAAAGTAAAATGATGAGAAGGAAGGCAACAAGATGAGTAAAGCATCATCTTTTCTGTCTCGCACCCGAGATGATGACTGACATTCCAGCAAGATGAAAGATGATTGCATGCTTAGCTCAGAGCGCCTGCAATCTGAGAGCAGAAGAGGAGGTTAGAGGGGACCTCCCTCTATGAGCCCGAGGAGGAGGATCCACTGATGTTACACGTGCAAAGAGCACCTTGACCCAGGAAATTCAAGTTTCCCGACCTAGAGAAGTATGATGGGTCTGGAGATCCTAAGGAGCACGTTCAGAATAACCAGGCCATCATGGAGATATATGGGGTTGACGACTGGGTCCTATATTGAGGCTTCAACACCACCTTGACCAAGTTGTCCAAAGAGTAGTACCATCAACTCCCCGGCAACCAATTACCAAACCTTAGGGAACTGTACCTGCTCTTCTGTCAATAGTTCTGGTCAAGGGAAAAATTCAATTGCCTACTTTCCTTGTGACAAGGAGAGAGAAAGTTTACAAGAGTTCATCTAATGATTCAATACTGGATGACTCGAGGTAAACCATTGTAGCCCGAAGATGACCATTGCAGCCCTTATCGCAAGGTTAGGGACCCACATGTGATGAGATTATTCCTCACCAAACCAATCCAAACCCTCGACAACCTCCTATCTAAGGTGGAGAGGTTCATAGTGAGAGAAGAAGAACTGGTGTCAAGGAAAGAGAGCAAGCACTAACCTCTTGCTAATCACAGAAAACAGGGGCACAATGATGATTGGGGAAGAAAGGATCAAAAAGGTAAGAGAAATCCACCGAGGACACCACTTTGCCACTTCAACCATTTCACCCCTGGCAAAACCTTGAGGCCAGAGGTATTAATGTACGCCAAAAGGGAAGGCTACCTGGATCGACCAACACCACTCATGGCACCTATTGAAAAGAGGCCATGAAGAAATTACTATAGGTACCACAATGACCATGACCATGATACAGAGGACTGCATCCATCTAAAGAACGACATCAAAAGGCTCATCAAGTGAGGCCACCTCAAAAGGTTTGTCAACCTACCCCCCTAATAAATGGGGAAAGCCAGAGAAAGAGACAAAATCGGGGACACCTAAACCCCATCCCTAGGCCCCCATAAAGGTCGTACATGTGGTGGCAGGCGGTCCCATGACATGTGGAAGTTTCGCGTGTGGCATGAAGGCTTACACACACATAGTCAATGTGGCCGAAGATTACAAGAAAGCAATTTAAGGACAAAGAGCCGATTGCTTTCTTCAATGAAGATTTAGACGCAACTGAGTATCCTCACGACGATGCAATGGTGACAATGACGGTGATATAGAATGCTGAAGTGTGTCAACTGTTGGTGGACATAGGAAATTCGTGCAACATCTTGTTCATGTCTGCTTCGGGCAACTACAAATAAACTCGAGAAGGTTGGAAGACCCCTCTGGCCTTTGATTGAATTCATATGGCACTCAATGATTAGTCATCAAATCTGCATATTATTATCACATTTTCATACTCAGTTTACAAATAAAACACTGCTAATCATCAGTTTTTAGTCCTTGTGTATAGATTGCATGAATAAGGGAAAAATGGAGATTTTGAGCTTAATAGAACCATTTTCGGGTAATTAATCAAGCTTTCTTGGAGTCCAAGTCAAAATTCTTCTAGAATCTATATTGGATCCTGAATTCAGAGCCTTGACTGCTAATGCAACGAAGCAAATTGATGAAAAATACATACATCTAGAAGCTTCTCGCAGTTGGGAGCAAACACGACAAAAATATCAGGGCCATTACTGTGATCAAGCCGCACAAAAGCCACGTTTGCGAGGCAGTATCAGGGCCAACAACCCTGATCTTTGACGCATGTACTTATCCAGTGAAACTCTATTGTTCAGTGCTTACATATATATCCCTTAAAGAGGCCAGAAAATCGAGGGAGGAAAACAGTAGCTAGGGTATCTTCTCCTTCTAGATTAGTTTAGGATTTTTCTCTTTTATTTTCACTTTTATTTTCTTTCTTTATAGATCTAGAATTAGATTAGAGATAGATTCATGAGAAAAAGAGAGTTATTTGTAATAATTAGTAACAATCTATGAAAAGTTTTCTCTTTCTTTCATTATTTCTTCTTTAATTTCTTTCTAAATGATTAGCTAGTTTTCTCCCATGGTGATCTCACTATTAACCCATTAACTCTTTAACACTTGATTGATAACCCATATGAATCTAATAACATCATATAAGGTCTTGCTCTTGCTCTGACAAGAGACATTGATAACTCATGATGAAGGGTTCTAACTTCTAACTTACTAACTTGCAACTAATTTCTTATTTCATGTTTGCCTCTAATGATTTTGATAATTTAATATTTGCACTAGCTTGCTTGTAATATAAGTTTGGATTTTATCCACTCACCTTTGACTCATATAATTTGTGCACTTACTTCTCATCTCATGCTTGCCTTCTAATGGATCTTGATGCGTTGATGTTCAAGTTTGCCTTGTTAAGTAAGGTTAAGAGAGAAGAACTATCTTATAGGTCATGCTTTAAAAAGCTTCTTGAAGTCAAGCCTAATGGTTGCCAAGAATCCAATGTGAGGCACCTATCATCAAAGAAGTTAATGTGGTTAGTGGGAACAATTAGTAGTAAGTTTTGCCATGAGTTTTTTTCCTTCTAAATTTATTTTAAAAATCACTTTCCAATCGCAACTTTATTTTTATCTTTGTTTTCATTTTCTTCTACCTCTTCTTCTTCTTGTTTTGTTTTCTTTTCTTTTTAAATTCTTTTGAAACAAAGAAAAACCGTTTAACACTTTCGTGGATCACTGGTAAAGCTTCTATCGCCTCTTTTCCTTGTAGATTCGACCCGCATAGTCACTATTGCTATCGCAGTAGTATCGAGGAAGCCAAAGCACCATAAGTACTTACTCTAATTTCAAAATACACAATTTATGTGACGATTTCCCCTCGATCAAATTTTCGCGCCATTGTCGGGGATTAGGAAGAGTTATTTCATGATTTTGTTAACGTTCTTCTCTGTTTCTATGTATAAGTATATTTTTACAGAAACAAACAATTGCAAAATACTATAATCCTATGTAGCTCTGTGCTCTAGAAAGCAGGAAAATTTTCTCCCAAGCTTTATCGCACAAACGCGACAACTGCCGTGAATATGCAGTAATAGCAAGGAAGTTTAATCCCTGTTTTGCAGATGCTTCAGAATTGCAATAAATCTCTGACTTCTACTATTAGTTTTTTGTATTGTTATACATTGCAATAAAAATAACAAAAATTGGTAGTTGAAATTGTTAAAAAATGGTTTAGATATTTGCATTTAGACACGTGTCAATTTTAATTCCATATTGTTGTTTTTGTTATGTTGTTGAGTGCTAGACTGATTGGGTAAAAAACAGAGATTAAATAAGGGGGTTAGAGTGGAGTTATCTGTCTTCCTTAATTTAACTGCCTAGCTAGGCTTAAAATGGTTGAACCTCAGGGAGAGATACGATAGAAGCGTTTCGATAATGTTACGTTCCTGTAATCTTCTCTGTTGCTAGAGTTTACAAAGAGAAAAGATGGATTATATAGGGAGAAAGTGTTAATATAAAAGAAAAGTTCATAACTCACTAATAATCGACCATCATACATGCTAATGCTAGATAGATAATTACTTCACTTCAAATTCTAAAAATGATATTTCACTACAAGATCAAGTAAGATATATAGGATAGAAACTAGGGTACGAGTTAATATAGCACTAACCAAGATGTAATATTACAATATCAAGATTGTCGGTCAAGTATAGAGTAAGAAAGATCATTAGAAAGTACAAGCAAATCTTTAACCCAAACATTTATTAAAATTGAATATTAAAATATCAAGATCTTTATTAAGTATAGATTAAGAAGAACAATTAAAAAGTATTTAACCTAGTTAATTATCTTAATGAGTTTTTAAGAATAAAAATTGAAGTAGGAATGCATATAATCTAATCCGATTATGTACTAGACATTAGATGTGATGGGGGTGATATCTTAGCAAACTATGACAAAAGATCTAGCTACACATGCTTGAAAACTAAATTAAGAAAACATGTAAAAGAAAGCATATAAAGAAAGCAAATAAATATTTATTAAAAGAAAATTGAAAAAAGAACAAAAGAGCCTTATTTATTGAGCTGTTACCATCATTTACAAGGCCCTCCTCCTTTACAAAGCTTAAACTAGAAGTAGAATTAGAACTAGATTTAGAACTAGAATCAAAAAATTACAAAGGAAATTTAGAAAAGAGACTAAAAGAAAAATCCTAAGTTAGATCTTTGATGTGGAGATGTTTGATTATGAGAGATTTTGGTTCTTTAAATAGGCCTCAGAGCTAATCACAATATGATACAAATTAGAAGACTTAACTCAGTCCTAATTCAATACGGGAATTCAATCCTACAGCAAATTGACGTATTATTTGCTGAATATGACTTATCCAACGGCTGAATTAGATAGAGTGCTAGACATAAAAATGTATCTCTTCAAGTTCTCTTTTTGTAGCATCTTGAATCATTAGATTTGAATATCTGTAGTGAAAGTTATGATCCGAATACTAAAAATTGTACAATCTGAATCCGAGTCTGAATTGATTTTGAACTCCATTTAATTTGAATTATCCTCCTTTTCCCTATTAGGATTAGCTTTATCACATCCATTTTTAGAAGTATGTCTTTTTTTTAAATTTGAATTATGAAAATGATGATATATCCTTTCCTCCTCTTGATTTCAAATTGATTTAAATTGAAACTCAAAATTAGATAGGATTAGAGATAAAATGAAGCTTCTTGTATCTTTATCTTCTCATTTAAGCAACAACACACCATAATCAAAAAGAAGGTTAATAGTAATGTTAAATAAATAATAATCAAGGATAAATGTCCAAATATGATGACAATAATACAAAATTGAGATACAATCATGGACCGAGGTGTACATATTGCATCGCATATTGATTGAACTTTTACCTGCACACAAAATATGAATATTAGATCTGAGAATTAAAGGTGTGCAAGTGTTCAATACTATCCGCTGTAGCAAGGCTATGCGGGTCGTGATCCTCAGGGAGGGACTAGCGATGGAAACGTTTGTAAGTTTTACCCTAAAAATTATTTATTTTTAAGCTAAGTTAAGAAGAAGGCGGTATTTTACAATGAGTCGGCAAATAAAGAATTGGTAGAAGAGTTGTGATTTAATCTACAAAAAGAAAATAAAATAAAATAAAATAAAATAAAAGAAATACTAACCTTGGTTGAGGAACAATATGAAATCTTAATACTTTCTACCTTGCTTTGGAGGCATGAACGCATAAAGCATAGGATTGATCTTAGTCCCCTGTTCGCATTAGATCATCAAGGCTTGGCAAGCATGAATTGATACGTACCTTGAGGAGGAGAACATCTCCAAGAAATATCGTTGGCTCTCGCTAAGACTCGTTATATTCGTGCTTCAGAAATCACTTGCATGCTCATATACAATCAACATAGATCAAAGAGAAATAAAGTAGAAAAGAAAAAGAAAACAAAAAGAAAAGTAAAGCAATGACATAAAAACAAAAGAAAAGATTACCTTTATTAATCAGTACAATGGCAGAGAAGATGAAGGTACATCAGTGTCACACTCAACATAAGCCTCTCTCTCTCTCTTGAAAATAACAAGAAAAACCTAATTACAGAAGAAGAAAACCTAGAAGAAACCCTAATTTTGGCCCTGTACTGCGCTGGACGACGTTCTGTGTTGCACTGCAGGGGGTATTTATAGGCGCAGAAGGAGTTAGAGTCCGAACATAAGTCGTACACAAAAGCCGTTGCCCTGGCTTATCTGAATTGCCGTGGAAATGCGGCATTTGCCGTGGAATTGCGGCATTTTGGTGGCAGATTGCCACGCGCTTTGGCGCGTGGCTTCTCCTGGTCCGTCCATCTGGGCGTTTGCTTCTGGAAGCTGCATCCTGGCTCTTTATCATGGGATTTGAATATAACTTGGGAATCAAGTTATCTAGATTTCAAATCTCCCAATATCTTTATCCACGAATTTCCTTATCTTTGCACTCTTATCTTTGGCTTTTATCCTCATCCTGCAAGTGTTTAGGGTTGGATAGAAGTCTATCCTTCCCTCTTCTTTGATAATTGCAACTTTAGCCCTTGTGTATTTGCACTTTGACAATTGATATTTACACTTTTGCACTTGGGCTTCAAATGTGGGCTTTTGGGCTCTTTTTAAGCTTTAATTCTTTATTTTTATTTACTCAAGGCCTGCACACAATAAATCATAAAATATTAGTAAATATGCAGAATTATATGAATAAATATGAAAATGTGATGGTAAATGTCATGATAAAAATGCACTTTTCACTACCATTCACACCCCCACACTTATCTTTTTTCTCGTCCTCGAGTAAAAATCAAAAAAGAAAAAGAAAAACTAAACTAGCTAACTCACTTTCGTAGGAATCACGATTGCACTTAGCACGTGCAACAAGCCGTTAAACCCCTAGGTTACCCTAGAGGACGAGTGTTGTCTCGTGAGGGTTTTCAGCGGATTACACCCACAAAATCCATTAAAAAGGAAAATATTTGAAATACGTTTGAAGAGACTAAGTAATCTATAAGTTTTTAGGATCATCATTTTTATTCATTCTTTGACTTAGTCTTTATAAAGTAAATTGTTATCATTTTAGGTAAGAATTAAAATTGAATTTCTAATATAGTCTTTTTCGTTACCAAAAATCATATGCATCCTTATGAATTTATACTAGGAATTCCTTAACTTGGACTCTCATGCCTCTTTATTATATAAGTATTATTATATATATATATTATTTTTTTTGATATGTATAATCATCTAATTTTCTTTTGTGTAAGTATCAAGGCTTCTTGAGGCCCTAATACCTAACTAATTGATTATTAGATGTGTTAGTACATATAAGTAATTTTTCTTAGTTTAGGCTTTCTAATCCACCCATGTAGCGAACTTAAAGTTAGTGACTCCCAAACCGGTCGGCTTTAGGGTACCAGGTGAGAAAACACCCCGCGGACTCAAATTCGAATGAACTAGGCCACAAAACTAAGGTTATTATTATTATTATTTTTTTTACACTCACCTTTAGGCGTGAATACTTATGCTTCTTGAGGCACATGTATCCAGCTTAATTAGTGATTTTCCTTTTTTTTATATATATATGAGGCACAAAGGTTTTTGTCTTAGAATCCTAGATATGCATTAGGTATGCACATTTCATTAAGGTAAAAATCAAGAGTAATTAGTTATTCAATTTCTCCTCCTATACCTAAAATTTAAACAATTATTTATTTTGACCAAGTTTTTAGAAATCCAAATCATGATTTTCCTAATCCTTAAAACTAACTTAGATTTCTTTCAAAAAATAAGTCAAAATATTTCCTTTTTATAACATTTTTTTTTAATTTTTTTTTATTAGCAAAATTTTGTTAGTTTTTAACTATGTTAGTATGTTAGTAAAGCCCACCCCCACACTTATCTCATGCATTGTCCTCAATGTATGAATGAATGCATATATGCATGAAACAAAAGAAGGGAAGGCAGAAGTTACCTTAAGGTGGTGGTTCGGGATGTGGTCTAATTGGGCCAAGCGTTGCTACCCAATCAAGATAATATAATAGTTGGTGGAACCCACCAGAAATTTTCCTTTCATAACCCACTAAAATATATGTATAATCATTTTAAGAATTTCCACCCCATCAAATTTTCAAATTTCATAATAAATTTCAGAGTCAATTTTGTCAACCTCCTTGTCCCAAAATGGAGTATGGAAAGATGGAATTATTGACTTGGACATTATAGGTGCGGGAACGAATACCGACTCAGGAAAGAAACTTAAATCAAGTAAGGGTTCAGGAGTCGGGCTAGGTTCAGGAAGTGGGTCCAAATCAATAAGCTGAAACTCAAGTCCCCAATCAGTTTCCCACAATGGAATGTGACTTAATGTTGGTGATTCAAGTTCAAGAATGATAGATGTGGGAATCAATACTGACTCTAAAAGATTACCTAAGTCGGGTAACAAAACAGGAGTCAATAATGATTCGGGAATTTGAACTTGATCACAGATTTGAGAATCTAGGTCACATATCTCATTGGGTTCAATTTCATAAAAATGAGAACTTACCAATTTTCCATGGGAATTTCAAAATTGCACAATTGGTCAAGTTCAATATGATCATCAAAAATGGGTGACTCAATTTCATGATGAATTGGAACATGATCCAATGTTAACTCGGGAAAAGTAAAATCAGGTGGCGATACCGGAGTCATTATTGAATCAGGAAGTAGAATTGAATCATCAGGTGGGAGATCATGATCATATTCATGCTCAAGTTCTATTTCAGGAAAGAAAAAACTTGCCAAGTTATCAAAATTTGAAGTTTCGGCAAGTTCACATGATGGCACTGAATTAGAATCTTGTTGTCCAAAGCAACTTAGTTCGTCAGCTCTAAGAGAGTGGTCAGCAAAAGCAGAAATGGCCGAACGGTGAGAACGTAAAGATTGAACCATCAGATCTATTTCACGATCACGGTCTAATCTAGCCTGAGTCATGGCTGCAAGCATCCTTTCATAGTTGATAGGTGCATCATGTTGTGATTGGACTTGAAAGGATGAAGTGTAATCGTGATGAAGTTGTGAGTCGGTGGACTCACGCATAATCATGTCTACGATTGATGGTAATTTTGCTTGGACTCATGCATACTTATCATTTTCCCGATAGATGGTATTCTATTCTGAATGGGTGGATCTGAGTATGACTCTTGGGAATATTGTGGACAAGGTGGAGACGGAGGACAAGTCGGTTGAAAATTGGACTCGGGGGAAGCGAAACCCCATGAACTCTGTGAAGAGTTGAAAGTATGAAAATTATGGTCATAAGATGGGGAGTATGGGTTATAATCATTCGGATAAGACCATTCCGGCACACTAGATTGGTCAAAGTTGTGATATGCCGGGTTGGTAATATCCGAAAAATAGTTAGGTGTGTAATATGGATTAAAATTGGAAAAATTATTATTATATACCATATCACACCAACACAACAAAGGAAAAGAAAACAAACAAATAAACAAAAAAAAGAAAAAAATTCTAACCTAAGTTAGGGTATACCTATGACCTAGACGACTCCTAACTAGTTAGACTGTCCATGGGAGGTAGGGTGCAGACTTTGACCACAAGTTAATCAGCCAGGTCAGGGCAAGAGTGGTGGGAGGTTTTCCGTCAAAGACGTTCCTTAATTAAATAACCACCAATCTTCGGGCTTTCGGCCCTCAATCCCCTTCCTAGACACTGATTTGGCAAGAGTCAAATTCCAGCACTGTTCCCCCTTAGGATAATCTCCTAATTGAGTCCGAGATGTCCCTAGGGCCAACGTCTACTAATTTTAAGTTAGGCTTGGGTTAGTGAGTGCATGGATATGATTTTTGGGCTAAGGAAGGGTGATGAAATCCCCACCTTATCTTGTTAATGGGTTATGCCCTTAAGATATTTTTGTGCAAGTGTACAAGATATGTAAATAAGATTCACTCAAAGCATGAAAATCAACCAAGAGATGAGTCCTATTCTACATGCAATGCGAACGTACCTTGCTCCAGCACTCTCCAACAGTAAAAATAAAGGAATTGAAAAGACACGTGCCTAATATGCAAACGTCTAATCAATTTTTATCTTTAATAACAAATAATTTACTGTTGAATTAATTAGCAGTAAGCAGAGTTATCACAGAACAAATTTTAACAGAGAAGTACACAGATATTGCAAGTTTCCGAAACCTGCAAAAATTTCAGTCAGTAGTCCTCTGCTACTGCCGCAGATCCGCGGCTATTGCCGCGTTTGCGCGGCAAAGTAGCAGGCTCTGCTGCTCTGCCTTCGAGGGCAGAGGCACAGAGTTGCTATATGTCCACTTCTGCTGTTATTTTTCTGTTCTCCAAACCTGCAAACAGAAAAGAATAAAAGAATTAGTTAATAATTTTTTATTATTAGAGAATAACTTACCGTCCTCCCCGGCAACGGCGCCAAAATTTTGATTGAACTTTTACCTGCACACAAAATATGAATATTAGATCTGAGAATTAAAGGTGTGCAAGTATTCAATACTATTCGTTGTAGCAAGGCTATGCGGGTCGTGATCCTTAGGGAGGGACTAGCGATGGAAGCGTTTGTAAGTTTTACCCTAAAAATTATTTATTTTTAAGCTAAGTTAAGAAGAAGGCGGTATTTTACAATGAGTCGGCAAATAAAAAATTGGTAGAAGAGTTGTGATGTAATCTACAAAAAGAAAAGAAAAGAAAAGAAAATAAAATAAAAGAAATACTAACCTTGGTTGAGGAACAATATGAAATCTTAACACTTTCTACCTTGCTTTGGAGGCATGAACGTATAAAGCATAGGATTGATCTTAGTCCCCTGTTCGCATTAGATCATCAAGCCTTGGCAAGCATGAATTGATACGTACCTTGAGGAGGAGAACATCTCCATGAAATATCGTTGGCTCTCGCTAAGACTCGTTATATTCGTGCTTCAGAAATCACTTGCATGCTCATATACAATCAACATAGATCAAAGAGAAATAAAGTAAAAAACAAAAAGAAAACAAAAAGAAAAGTAAAGCAATGACATAAAAACAAAAGAAAAGATTACCTTTATTAATCAGTACAATGGCAGAGAAGAGGAAGGTACATCAGTGTCACACTCAACATAAGCCTCTCTCTCTCTTGAAAATAAAAAGAAAAACCTAATTACAAAAGAAGAAAACCTAGAAGAAACCCTAATTTTGGCCCTGTACTGCGCTGGACGACGTTCTGTGTTGCACTGCAGGGGGTATTTATAGGCGCAGAAGGAGTTAGAGTCCAAACACAAGTCGTACACAAAAGCCGTTGCCCTGGCTTATCTGAATTGCCGTGGAAATGCGGCATTTGCCGTGGAATTGCGGCATTTTGGTGGCAGATTGCCACGCGCTTTGGCGCGTGGCTTCTCCTGGTCCGTCCATCTGGGCGTTTGCTTCTGGAAGCTGCATCCTGGCTCTTTATCATGGGATTTGGATATAACTTGGGAATCAAGTTATCTAGATTTCAAATCTCCCAATATCTTTATCCACGAATTTCCTTATCTTTGCACTCTTATCTTTGGCTTTTATCCTCATCCTGCAAGTGTTTAGGGTTGGATAGAAGTCTATCCTTCCCTCTTCTTTGATAATTGCAACTTTAACCCTTGTGTATTTGCACTTTGACAATTGATATTTGCACTTTTGTACTTGGGCTTCAAATGTGGGCTTTTGGGCTCTTTTTAAGCTTTAATTCTTTATTTTATTTACTCAAGGCCTGCACACAATAAATCATAAAATATTAATAAATATGCAGAATTATATGAATAAATATGAAAATGTGATGGTAAATGTCATGATAAAAATGCACTTTTCACTACCAATCACATATAGTTTAGGATAAACACGTAAGTGATTTATTTGCTTAAGTATTTATTCTTGCCTATACTACATACTTGCATGAATTGAATTTAAGGGAAGATTCCAATATAGTATAAGGTGGGGAAGTCATTGCCCTCCCTTGACCTAAAAATCACCTCCTCACTCATACAACCCAAGCCTAAATAAAACTTGTTAGACGTTGCCCCCTAGGGACATCTCAAACTCATTAAGAGATTAATTTTGGGAGAAAGTTAATAGAATCAGACACTTACCAAATGAGTGTTTAAGGATTGGAGATTAAGAGGTTAAGCCTCGAAAATTCTGTGGTTTGGCATAATTAAGGCCCGTTGCTTATGCACGGATACCTCATACTGAATTTTTTTCCTACTTGGCTGATTAGCTTATGATCAGATTATAATAATTTCTCTCTTCTGGATAGTTGACCAGTTAGGAGTCATCTAGGTCCAGGTAACCCTAACATAGGTTTGTTTGATTTATCATTTTTTGTTTGTTTGCTGTTTTTGTTGTGAAATGGATTATAACTGAAATTTTTCTATCTTAATATGAATCTATTTTTTCACCCCAACCTTATTTGACTTGGATAACTCCAACCGCCTTTGTATAACATGACTGAACACGATAGGCAGATTCATTTATCTGACTCAGTATAGCCTATATCCCTAATCTTTTGGCCAAAATTGTCAAAATCATCTCAACTCTTCATGGAGCCAATGGGGATACAACTCCCCCGAGTAAAATTTTCGGCCACTTATCCAAAATCCTTCCGGGATTTGGCTTCATATACTCCTTTTTCAGAACAACTAATTGAAGAAAAATTGAGTTAGAATGAGTATAGAAGCTTTGCATACTTCCGAACTACAATTTCAAAATATTCTGGACTCCCAATACACATAGAATTTTCAAGATTCATACTCACCCTTCCAAGTCTCACATCAACAAATTGAAAACCCTGTTGATTTAGAAAAGAGTATTGAATCTTACTTGAGTCTGAACAATAATTTTAATCTGATGGACTCACAATTTCAACAAAATTTTCAAAATCAACTTTCATACTCACCTTTTCAAGAAGAATCGACTGACTTTAAAAAGAGTATAGAAGACATGATTCAAACTTAATATTTTTGTTACCCAGTATATCGATAGGTTAGAAACACAAATGAATCAATTGGTCAACACAATTGCCTATAGAAATGAGAAAACTCTCCCTTACTAATATTTGACCAATCCTGATATCTCTAACCCTATTGATATGGCTCAAGAATCATGTTATTTTAAAAACCAAGATTCAATTTTATCATACCCATTTGAACTTGACAAAAATCAAAGTTTTGAGAATCACATTGACAATTTGGCAAGTTATTACTTCCATAAAATTAAACTTGAAAGTGAATATGAACTCGATCCATAATTTAGAAATTCAGTTTGACTTTTTGACTAAATATTGACTCTAGTATTTTTATCCAATTTAAATCACATTCCTGATTTAATATTGAATCATGTGCTGATAAATCATGAAATTGAATCACCAATCTTTTAAATCACATTCTGTTGATGAGAAATGTGTGTGAACCTCAATTTTTTGGTTTGGACCCAATTTTTGAACCAATTTTAACTCCAGAATCTTTACTTGATTTGGATCAGATCCCTGAGTCAGTATTGGTTCATGTACCTTTTGAGCCCAAATCAATCATCTTCCATAATCACACTCAATTATCAGATAAAGGTATAGAATAAAATGACTCAGAGATGATTTTTCAAAATTGAAAGTTAGACAGGGATAATTTTCTAAATAAAATCTTACACGTCCACATTTTATTACTGGGTTATAATGAGATAGAGGTCAATGATGAGTTCTTGAGAACTTCAAATCCATTGAATTGGACATCAATGCTTGCACCAACCAGACTTCCACCAGAACTACCATCCTGAGGTGAATTTTCCTCCTCTCTCTATTTTTATGCATACACAAATTCACGATGCATAGAGGGCAATGCATGAAATAAGCGTGGGCGAGGGTTTGACTAATGTAGATTTTTTTTAGAATTTCTTCTTTTTTCCTTCTTTTTAGGATAAATTTTCTTTTGTATAGAACCTTTTTCTTTTCTTTTTACAAACTTTTTGAAACAAGAGAAAAAGCTTTGAACTATTTTTAAGAAATTAAGTTGATCTTAAGAATTAAGGATACCATAATTATGACTTCTTAAACCTAGTCAATATAATGAATTTTGTCTAAATTTTAGGTTAAGAAAGAAAGATTTGAAAGATAATTTGATCTTGAGTTTTTTGCATTGGAAAAAATGCACTTAACACTTACACATTTTTAGGATTGAAACAAAGACTTAAAATACCATAAATAAATAAAAAATGATGAATAAAAAATTATTTATTAAAGCTGGATAATTATATCTCAGAAAGCATGATTGTTCATGCCTAACAGTGATCAAAACAAAAATAAATGTTTAGTTTTATTGCCTTGTTTACTCGATGTTTTCTCATCTGGTGACCTAAAACTACCTTGTTTTGGGAGTCACTAGCTAAAGGTGATAATATACTTAGAGGGAGGAGAATAGATGTAATGCTAATGAAATGCAAATACTTAACAATTTATAATGAATGATGCAAACCGATCACTCAAAATAAGAATTGAAGCTGAATTCTCCGTGAAGGACTCTGAACTTCTCCTTGTGATTCCTCTAGATAAGAGTTGAGGTACTTAATTGTTTTTTTTATTGATATGAGTAACGATCGATAAAAGGAATGAAAAGAAAGCAAGTAAATGAAACAAAGAGACAATAAGACAATCGCAAATAAGAGATATTTGTTTTGAGGTTCAAACCACTGTTCTACATCCCGCCTTCACCACTGTGAAGGATTTCACTATCCACTAACGGATCTTCCTCAAAGGAACCTTACAATAAGGAAATACAACCACTTGGAATACAGAACTCCCAACTCAATCCTCTACACATGAGGTAGTACAAAACTAATTGAGATTACAAGCACTTGGTGGTTAAGAGATCAAAAACACTCTCTTACAACTCTCTTACAAATCCCTATAGAGTAAAAGGTAGATTTGAAGCTCAAGGATGTATGTGAGAGTAGAAATCAAAATAAAGAGAATATAAGAGCAGAAAACTCAATTTAAAACTTTAGAGTTTAAAGCACAAAATAAAAACTTTGAAAATTTTCACTTTGAAAAGCAAACTTTGATTTTTAAGAGAATTTGTTATATCTTAAATCTAATCCCAATGACTCTTTATATAGGCTTTAGAAAAACATATTTAGAATTGTTAACCAGGTCACAAAGGGAAGATTTTGACCCTCAGAATTCAAATAACCACGTTTTAGAAACATGTTAAAATACAAAAATTTGAAATCTGGCCATTACTGCCTTTATGGCAGTCTGTCAGTCGATCGCCCGGTGTCGATCGGCAAGTCGAACGGCCTATTTTATAAAAATTTTACCATTGGCTATAGGTCAACCAGTTTTAACTGAGGCTAAATCATTACAGTCGGTCGACATATCGGTCGACCGCAGGGGAGAGCGGTCGACTGGTCGGTCGACCGTGAACATGCACAGGCATGCACAATCCTATGCCAGAAGTTCGGTCGACCGTGCAATAAACCGTCCTGGCCTGAAATAGGCCCGGTCGACTGCTTGATCGACCGACCTAGGCAAAGAATAGTACCAAGGTCAATTTGAAACTATTAAAATTTTGTAAATAATTTTGTATGGGTTTTGAAGGGAAAATGTGGAATCATATATCAAAACCAAACATGTCAAAATACTAATATAAAATAAATTGTACTTACAAAAATGTGCAATTTTATGTGTGTATATCTTTGAGCATCAAATCTATATTCTACTCTTTAATAAATTAATTTCTTATAAAGTTCTAAGCGACTATAAGAATCTTCAAGCGGGCTTCTCTGATAGCGATGTTGAGTGTTTTGACCTTCAATTCTGTACTTGAGTACCCTTGAACCATCAACATCTTCCTTAGAGGAAAAAACCTATTAGATCTTCTTGAACTCTGAAACACACTTAAAATACTTGAACTTGATTAGTACTAAATAACTATATATATTTTGTTATCATCAAAACACAAAACTGATGATTGTAACCTTTGGGCCAACGATCTTTTCCTTTTTGAGGATGACAAAACATATGAGCTATTTAAAAGAAGTGAAAGAAAAGAGCTTTGAAAAAGCTCCCCCTCAAGATATGCTTATATATCAAGTACATGATATCAATATGACTATAACGATTGAAAATCAATTTTAAACATGTCATATGAATGCATATATGAAAGTTTGTAATAATATGCATAAAATGGCTTGCATATGAGCATAAACAAACTAAGACTAAAAACCAATAATACTTGATAGAACTCAATAATTACTCGATAAAACTCAATAATACCAATCAATAAAAACTTAATACTTCTCCCCTTTTTTGTCATGCATCAAAAAGGGTAAGCAAAAAAATATTTTATTAAAAAAACACAAACTTCAAAATAATAAAAAACTCATGAATCTATAATAAAAACATTTAGTAAACCACAAATGAAAGAAAATTTATTAAAATCAAGTGGCTTAATAAAAATGTCTGCTAGTTGAAAATCAGTTGAAATATATTTAATTTCAATATCTCCTTTCTCATAGTGATCTCTAAGAAAGTGATATCGAATTTCTATATGTTTTATCTTACTATATTGATTTGCATTTTTAGTCATATGAGTAGTACTAGTGTTATTACAAAATATTTTAATATGATCATAATGCAAATCATAGTCAAGGAGAGTATGTTTCATCCAAAGGACTCGTGCACAACAAGCCCCGGCTGTAACATACTCCGCCTCGGCGGTTAAGAGGGCTGCTGAATTTTATTTCTTGGAAGACCATGAAACGAGACAATTTTCTAAAAATTGACAAGTTTCACTTGCGCTTTTCCTATCCACTCTACAACCGGCATAGTCATCATCCGAAAAACTCGTCATGAAAAATTATCCAGACTTCGGATACTACAAGCCCATTCCTATAACGCCCTTAAGATATCTAATAATGCGTTTTACCGTAATCAAGTGGGACTCTTTAGGATAAAATTAGAATCTAGTACATAGACACACACTAAACGTAATATCCGGCCTACTATCTATTAAATAAAGTAAACTACCAATCATACTTCTATAAAATTTATTGTCTACATTTATACCTTATTCATCCTTGTCAAGCTTTGTTGTGGTAGTCATGGGAGTCTTTCCTGACTTTGCATCTTCAAGCCCAAATTTCTTGATGAGTTCCCTTGTGTATTTGGTTTGATTTATAAAAATTTCATCACTCCTTTGCTTGATTTGGAGTCCAAGGAAGTAGTTTAGCTCACCCATCATAGATATCTCAAACTTATTCTTCATGCATGATTCAAAATTTTTACAAAACTTTTTATTAGTAGATCCAAATATAATATCATCAATATAAATTTGAACAATCAGGATATCACTATCTACATGCTTTGTAAATAAAGTGGTATCTACTTTACCTTTTATAAAACCATTTGAAATAAGAAAAATTGAAAGTCTTTCATATCAAGCTCTTGGAGCTTGTTCTAGATCATATAAAGCCTTGTCTATAAAGCTTTGTCTAATTTGAAAAAAAAAATCCGTTGGATCAACAAACCCGGGGGGGTTGTTCAATATAAACTTCCTCTTTAATAAAATCATTTAAAATTATGCTTTTGGCATCCATTTGAAAAGTTTGAAATATTTAAAATAAGCAAAAGCAAGTGTAATCCGTATGGCTTCAAGCTGTATTATGGGTGCAAAAGTTTCCTCAAAATCGATACCTTATATTTGGGTGTAATCTTGGACTACTAACCTAGCTTTATTCCTAACAATATTACCCGACTCATCCAACTTGTTCCTAAAAATCCATCTAGGATGAATGGTTGGTCTATCATAGGGTTTAGGAGCAAGGTACCAAACTTGGTTGCGCGCAAATTGATTGAGTTCTTCTTGCATAGCAAGAAACCAATATGAGTCGCTCTCAACTTTGAGGATGTTCTTTGATTCTATATGAGAAATAAAAGAAAATGGCAACAAAAATCATAAAGTTTGGGGCGAGTAGTTACCCTCTTTGATACATCACCCATGATGAGTTTCTTGGGATGACTTGTAGCATATCTCCAATCTTTTGGATGTGATTGTATCGATGCCACTTCAAGCTCTTGAACTTCACCTTGTTCATCAAGCTTTGGCTTATCTTCTTGGATGGGTGAGTCCTTCAAGGTTATTATCTCCATATCTTCACCTAAAGAATCAATCTCTACAATATTCTTAACAAAAGCATTAGATTCTTCAAACTTAACATACGTAGATTTTTCAATAGTCAAAGTAGATTTATTGAAGATTCTATAAGCCTTGCTAGTATTAGAATAACCAATAAAAATAGCTGCAAAAGCTTTTGCATCAAATTTTTCTAAGTTATCTTTTGTGTTTAAAACAAAACATTTACATCCAAAAACTCTAAAGTTAGAAACATTAGGCTTTTTCAAATATTAAATTTCAAATGAAGTTTTGAATGATTTTTTACAAGATAAATCCTATTTGACATGTAAACATGTAGTGTTTATGGCCTCGGACCATAAATATTGAGGGAGTTTGTATTCACTAATCATTATCCTAGTCATTTCTTGAAGAGTACGATTCTTCCTTTCAACTACTCCATTTTGTTCTGGAGTTCTAGGACAAGATAGTTTATATTTAATTCTATTTTTTTCACAATAAGTGATAAAAGAATGGTTAATGAATTCACCACATCTATCACTATTTATGCGCAAAATCGACAAACCTTTTTCTTTTTCAACTTTTTTCTAAAAACATGAAAATGTGAAAAGGCTTGATCTTTATGTTCCAAAAAGAAAACCTATGTAAACAAAAATAAAATAGTTTCTATTTAAACTCTTGGTTTTAGTTGGACCAAACAAATCCATATAGATTAACTCTAATGGCCTTGATGTCATGATATCTGTGATTGTTTTGAAAGAGGACTTGGTTTGTTTCATAAGTTGGCACGCATCACAAATGCGGTCCTTTTCAAATTTCAAGTAAGGAATACTTTTCACCACTTTCTTAGTATTAATTCTGGATAGATGGTCAAAAGAGATATGGCCTACTCTTCTATGCCATAATCAAGAATCCTCATTAAAAGCATTTAAAGAAGTAGCATTGCAATGTAAATTGAACATATCAATCGTGTATACATTATTTTCATGAAAATCAGAAAGAATGCATGTATTTGTTTTACTATCTAAGACATTGCAAGATAAATCATCAAAAACAACTTTAAAATCTCTATCACAAAGTTGACTAATACTCAAGAGGTTATATTTGAGACCATCAAGTAAAACAACATTTTCAATCAATAAAAATGAGCCAATTTTAATGTTACATATACCAATAATCTTGTCTTTTGAGTCATCTCCGAAGATGACGGTGCCACCTTCATGGTTCCTTGATAGGGTTACAAAATTGTTGATATCTCAAGTCATGTGCCTTGAACAACCGCTATCAAGATACCATCGCTCCCTACGTCTTGAAGTCTTAGTGTGTATCTATATCAAAGAAGGTGTCATTGATTTTGATACCCATATTTTCTTATGTCCTATAATGTTTGTCCCTTTGATCCAAACATGATTATTAGAAGTATTTATGCGAACAAAATAAAAATTAGCTAAGTTACATTTTCGGTCACAATAAGTGCATGAATAAACTCTATATATAAAAGCATGATAAGTATGAGGTGAATGAGCATGCTTATGTGCATGAATATGTTATGATTTAGAAGTATGAGCATGTGTAGCAAGTATAGTATGAACATGTTTCTTTGAAGTGTTTTTCTTAGAAAACATTGCATCTAATCTTACCTTATCAAAGACACATTTCTTTAAAATATTTTTCAAAGTGTTAATTTTAGCTTTTAAAACAGAAATTTTATTTTCATCAATCATGAAAAATTTTGCTTTTCATGAAATTTTGTATGCATTAAAATTATTTTGTGTAATAAGTATGGAATAAAGCATCTTTTTCTTTAGAAAAAGTGATAATTTTATTTTGAAGAGTTTCATTTTCTTTTTCATTTTTAGATATTTCTTCTTAAAAATCATAATTATTTGAAAGTTCTTCAAATCTCTCACCTAATTTATCCATAGTTAATTAATAATTATCTAAGGATGGTTCAGAAGTTACCTTTGGTGTGCTATCATTTGCCATGAAACACACATTGGTCGTGTCTAGTTCTTCATCGGATTCACTCTTCGAATACCATGTTGCTTTAAGATCTTTCTTCTTGTAGGGCTTCTTTGAGGTAGATGGCTTGCCTTTATTCTCAGGGCAATCTGCAAAAAGGTGTCCTGGCTTACGGTAATTGAAACAAATGATTTTCTTGTCTTCTTTTCCTTGCCATCGTCCTCTATTGTTGTCGTTGGCCTTGTTGTACATCCTCCTTACATTTTCCACTAGGAGGGAAAGCTCTTCATCATCTTCTTCTTTTTCATCGTCGTAGGGAGTAGACTTGAAAGCAATCATCTTTTTTTTTTGGGCGCTATTTCTTCTCTAGCCTTCCTCTCCATCTCATGAGTCTTAAGGTTGCTGATAAGACCTATGAGCTCTATTTCTTCCTTATCATTGAGCTCTTTTGGAGTTGTAGCCTTGACCTCCCATGATGGTAGTAGAGCACGAATGGCCTTCTTTACCTTTTGGTTGTTGTCTATAGTGTCACCTAGAGAAGAAAGACCATTAGTGATTTTAGTATCATGTTCATCCATGGTGAAATTCTCATATTGGGAATGCAAGAGATCAATTTTAACCCTCTTGACTTTTAATGTTCCCTCGTAAGTGGCCACTAAGTGTAACCAAATCTCATAGACAGATTTACAATGAATGACCTTAGCTATGTCATCATTGCTCAAGGCTTGAAGCAATGTATAGTGTGCCTTTGAATTGGTATCAAATTCCTTGGTGGCAATGTCGGACCAAGTGTCCTCATCACCAACAGGTACACTAAAGGGTTTAGTCACTGCCTTTGCAACCTGGCTTCCTAGGGATTGCAAAAACACGGTCCTCTTTAACCTTCTATATGGGAAAGTTAATGCCATCAAACTTAGGAGCGGTATTAATACCTTCGGTCATCTTTATTATAGTGGATGTGAAAGAAATTATTAATGAAGTGATTAGCAAGTAGAATCTCTTTAAGGTAGTTAAGCCAAACTCTAGAGACCAATGCTCAGATACCAATTGAAAATACACCTATAGGGGGTGTATAGGTGTAATGCTAATCAAATGTAAATACTTAACAATTTATAATAAATGATGCAAAGCGATCACTCAAAATAAGAACTGAAGCCGTATTCCCCGTGAAGGGCTCTGAACTTCTCTTCGCGATTCCTCTATATAAGAGTTGAGATGCTCAATTGCGTTCTTGTTTAGATGAGTAACGATCGATAAAAAGAATGAAAAGAAAGCAAATAAATGAAACAAAGAGACAATAAGACAATCACAAACAAGAGAGATTTGTTTTGAGGTTCAAACCACTGCTCTACATCCCTGCCTTCTGTATTCGAAGGATTTCACTATCTACTAACGGATCTTCCTCAAAGGAACCTTACAATAAAGAACTATAACCACTTATAGTACACAACTCCCAACTCAATCCTCTACACAAGAGGTAGCACAAAGCCAATTGAGACTAAAAGCTCTTGGTGATCAAGAGATCACAAACACTCTCTTATAACTCTCTTAGAAATCCCTATAGAGTAAAAAGTAGATTTGAAGCTGAAGGATGTATATGAGAGTAGAAATCAAAATAAAGAGAATATAATAGCAGTAAACTCAATTTAAAACTTAAGTATTTAAAGCACAAAAGAAAAACTTTGAAAATTTTCACATTGAAAAGTAAACTTTGATCTTCAAGAGAATTTGTTATACCTTAAATCCAATCCCAATGACCTTTTATATAGGTTTTAGAAAAATATATTTAGAATTGTTTACCAGGTCATAAAGGGAAGAATTTGACCCTCAGAATTCAAATCATCATGTTTTAAAAATATATTAAAATACAAAAAATTTGAAATCTGGCTATTACTACCTTTCTGGCAATCTGTCAGTCGACCTCCCAGTCGACCGGCCTATTTTAAAAAAATTTGACCATTGGCTATCGGTCGACCGGTTTTAACCGAGGCTAAAACCATTACAGTCGGTCGACATATCAGTCTACCACAGGGGAGAGCGGTCGACCGGTCGGTCGACTGTGAACATGCACAGACATGCACATTCCTCTACCAGAAGTGCGGTCTACTGTGCGGTCGACCGTCCTGGCCTGAAATAGGCCCGGTCGACTGACCTAGGCAAAGAACAATACCAAGGTCAATTTGAAAATATTAAAATTTTGTAAATAATTTTGTAAGGGTTTGAAGGGGAAAACATGTATGGGCAAGGAGATACAAGTTCTAAAACTGAGATATAAATTTTGAGAAAATGTGGAATCATGTATCAAAATCAAACATGTCAAAACACGTATACAAAATAAACTGTACTTTTGAAAACGTGCAATTTTGCGTGTGTGTATCTTTGAGCATCAAATCTGTATTCTACTCTTTAACAAACTAAGTTCTTATAAGGTTCTAAGTGACTATAAGAATCTTCAAGCGGTCTTCTCTGATAGCGACGCTGTGTGTTTTGAGCTTCAATCCCGTACTTGAATACCCTTGTGCCATCAACACCTTCCTTTAGAGGAAGAAATCTATTAGATTTTCTTGAACCCTGAAACACACTTAAAACACTTAAACTTGATTAGTACTAATTAACTACATATATTTTGTTATCATCAAAGTACAAAATCAGTGATTGTAACCTTTGGGCATATTATCATAAAACTACATAAATTAAAAAGCCTTAAAAAACTAAGAGAAAAAAATATATAAATAAATAAAAGGCTTGATGGTTAAAGTTTAAATCCCAAAATCTACACTATATCAAAAGTGCATATTATCTAGATTTTATAAGAGATCAACAAATCAATTCAATTTTGAATTCTTACTTGATTTAGGACAAGTCTTGCATATAGACTAAGTTTAAAGACGAATAATTTTAGGTTAACTTATGACCTTTGATCACTTAAATTTTTACAAAAATATTTCAAAAATTTTCTTTCTTTCAAAAGCGTTTTAAAAGTACTAACATTTATTTTCTTTTTTTATGAATAGTGGGTGTAATCCACTGAAAACCCTCAAGAGACTGTGACTCCTCCTCTAGAAAAAATCTAAAGGTTAAAGGCTTACTGCACATGCTCAGTATAGTTGCATTGTTGGCCCAAAGGCCATTAGCCCGAAGTTTTGATGATAACAAACCATATGTAGTTATGTTTTAATAAGTTTGTTTAAATGAGTTTCAGGTAAAAATCATAGGTTGCTTGACGGCTCCAACACAAGGCTCACACATTTGGAAGCCGTGAAGATTTGGATCCCAGAGCCCGGCACAATAGAAGAGCTTAGGATCAAACAAGTTGAGAAGACTACTACAAGATTTGTATTTTTATATTTTCCATTTTAGTTAGGATTTATAGTCTATTTTGTCAAGACCGAGATGATAGAGGTTGATAACTTTGGGATTGTTACATACACACATTTGATATTGCTTCATGCTTACAAACAAAATTTTATTACAAAATTTCTTACCAAGTTTCGGAAAAACAAAGTTTGGAAAAATTGGTTTTTGGAAAAACAAGTTTTTGGAAAAACCGTTTTTGTTTAGAAAAAGAATTTTTAACAAAATAAAGTTCAAATCATTTTGGTGTTGATCTATGATTACACCCTGGTCTTTATAAGTCCTAGAACTCTATTTTGTATATACCCATCTAAAGAATTCTTATCAAAATTTTTATCTTCAAAAAGCCCTTTCAAAAACTTGACTTTTAGCCTAGTCCGGTCGACCGCACGGTCGACCGCTGGCAGAGCAGAATTGCTCTATCGGTCGACCGGGTCAGTCGACCGACATGCACCACTGTGCATGTGTGCACATCGGTCGACCGACCGGTCGACCGAGAGCAAGAGCAGTGCTCTATGTTTTTCTTGGTCGACTGTACCGGTCGACCGACAGAGAGAACTCACTCTCTGTTTGGGACTTCGGTCGACCGTCCCGGTCGACCGCTTTCCCAACGGTCGGAAATCCGACCGTTGGTGGTCGACCGTCACGGTCGACCTACAGCAGTCAGAATCTGCTGACAGATTTCAACAGCTATTTTTCTGATTTGATTTTTGTTGGGATCTCCCCCAATGAATCTCTTGGCCTTTTTAACCCAGTTTTCTTCCCCTTAAATAGAGGGAGTGTTCTACAACTAAAATACAAGATTTACAAGATCAAGATCAAAAGTTTTCAAAAGTTTAGCCTTTTAGCAAAAAGTTTTCATTGAGCCAAATTTTCAATCCTTTTTTGCTTGAAGCCTTCCTCTACTTCTCTTCTAGATTTGTGCACTACACAATCCCAAAAGTTTCATCTCCTCATCTTGGTTGTAGGATTGTGCAAGTGAGCCATTATTTGTGGTCAAGTGTTGATCACCTTTTTCTTCATATTGAAAAGTTGTAGAGGTTGCGGCGGCGAGCTAGTGAGCTCCTAGTTGGTGTTGCGGCACCGTGAGAGAGGACAAGTCTGTCCAAAGAGTTTTAGTGAGAACTTGTATTGATGATCCGGTGGGATCAAGCATAGTGGAAATCCTTCATTGTGTTGAAGGCGGGGACGTAGAGCAGTGGCTAGAACCTCGAAACATATTCTCGTGTTTGCAATTGTCCACTTATCTCTAAACTCTCTCTGTCTCCTTTACTTGCACTATTATTTGTTTACTTCCTTGCAAGTTTTAATATTGTTGTTATTTATTGTTAATTAGTTTTAATCCGCATTATTTGCCACTTAGTATAGCCATCACTTATTCACCCCCCTCTAGGTGATTTTAATTGGTATCAGAGCCTAACCCTAGCATTTGGTTTAACTACCTTAAGGAAATCCTCATTATTGGCTATATCTATTTGTTGCATTTATTATTTGTTATGCATTATACTTGTATTCATGGCATCAGTTGACTTTTCTAGCATCAAGTCCCCACCCAAATTTGATGGGTTGAACTTCCCCATTTGGAAGATCAAAATGAACCTATTCCTAAAATCCCTAGGAGTTAGAGTTGCCAAGTCCATCACCAAAGAATTTATTGAACCTCTCACTGATGAGAAAACATGGTCCGAAGAAACCTCTAAGGACTATGAGGCCAATGCTAGAGCCCAATATGCTCTCACCCAAGCTTTAAATGAAGATGATCTTTCACGCATCATTAACTACAAATCTGCTTTTGAAGTGTGGAATGTTCTTATTGTTACTCATGAGGGAACGTCTCAAGTTAAGAGATCTAAAATTGACTTGTTCCGTTCTCAATATGAGAATTTTTATATGCTTGATAATGAAGGCATAGATGATATGCTCACCCGTTTTACCAAGATTACTAATGCTCTATCTTCTTTAGGTGACAACATCGACAATGACCAAAAGATCCGGAAGGTCATTAGAGCTCTTCCCAAGTCTTGGGAAGTCAAGGCAACCACCCTCAAGGAGCTAAATGATAGGGAGGAGATGGACTTCTCCGGCTTCATCGGCAATCTCAAAACCCATGAGATGGAGATGATGGTAAGAGAAGAAAAGGAGGCACCAAAGAAGAAAGCCCTTGCTTTCAAGGTCGTTCCATCCACCTATGATGAAGAGGATTCATCAGAAGACTATGACGAAGACTTTGTCATGCTCATAAGGAAGGTGGGCAAAATGTTCTATAAGAAAGGTAGACAAAGCAACTTCCGAAGAGGGAGACCTCAAGGAAGATTTGAAAAGAAGAGAGAGGAACCGGGTCCATGTTTTCATTGCAAGAAGACGGGACACCTAATTGCCGATTGCCCCTCTCTACAAGCTACTACCTCCAAGAACGGGCAAAAGAAGAAAAGGCGATGGTAGCCACGTGGGATGACTCAGAGTCAGAATCCGAAGAGGAGATCGACGCCGCTCACATGTGCTTCATGGCACATGGCAATGATGCCTCCACGGTATGTCTAGAAAACTCTTTAGATGATGAAGACTTAACTATGGATGAACTTGCACATTTTTTGAAGAATTACAAAGTAGGTATGAAATGTCTCAAGCTCAAAAATAAAAATTGAAAAAGAAAAATGATTCTTTAAAAAGTAAATTTGAACTTGTTTTAAAAGAGAAAAATGAATTATCAAATTCTTTTGAGAAAATGAAAAAGGATTTTGAAAAATACAAAACCTCTTGTAAAGGAAAAAGCCCTATTTCTACTTGCAATAAAAATGAATTTTTAGAGATCCAAAACATATTGAAGTTTTGGATACAACTTTAAAGAAATGTGCTTTTGACATGACTAAATTTGCATCTAGGTTTCCTAAAGGAATATCCCAAGGGAAACACACTCATCATCATGTTTCAAACTCACACAAAACATGCACACACACACAAACATGCATTTATGTATGGTAGAATTTATACTTGTGCTCATTGTGGCCGCAAAGGCCATTTAGAAAAGTTTTGTTATGCTAAGCTAAACTTATTAAATAAAAATGTTTGGGTTCGAGAAAACACTAACCCTATAGGACCCAAAAAGATTTGGGTACCAAAAGACACGCCAAACTTGATTAATGTAGGTGTGTCGTCTTCCTCCAAGACTTAGGGGGAGATGGTGCCCGGGTGGTGGATGCATCAACGCTCAACGAACACATCATCGCTTGCATCACTATCGAAGAGGCACCCATTTTAGAGAATACCAATGGTTTGGTAACTTCTCCACATAAAAATTTCTTCTTATATGCATAGGATTGCTAGTTGCATTTTTGTGATAATGTGCCTTACATATGTAAACTTGCATATCCATTTGTCTGTATCTTGTCATGATTGTGAATATATTCATGTTTCTTTGCCATATGCTATTTGTCCAAATATCAAGATTTTGTTAAAATGAAATTTTATAATAAAGATTTTTTTTTAACCAAATTGAGCTAATAAATAGAGATGGCAATTGCGCGCCTCAACTCTTATCCAGAGGAATTTTGAGGAGAAGTTCAGAACCCTTAACGGGGTATTCGGCTTCAACATCTCCGTTTATCACTTAATTTATAAATAATAAAAATTTATTGATAATAAAAATTAATAAGTGAATAAAATAAAATTTTTATTGTTTTTTCATGCCAAGTAGTAATTTCAACATTCTTGTTAAGAGAAATACTTGTTTTTGATTAAAAGAAAATTAGATTAAAAACCCTATTTTAAAAACTGTTTATTTTCTGTTTTTCAGCTTATACGGTCGACCAGCCGGTCGACCGATCTGGCCTGGCATAGGCACGGTCGACCGACCCAGTCGACCGATATAGCCTGGAATAAGAATTTTGTTTTCTGCCCGTAGCCGGTCGACCGACGCAGTCGACCGACTGAAACCGAGTTTACTCTCGGTTTTCACCGGTCGACCGGCCCGGTCGACTGGAAGTCGGGTATGCTGTTGTTTTACCCGTTTGTATATAAAAACCTAACCCCAAATCTTTCTTTTCTCTCATTCTGACCGCCTCCAACCTCTCTCTTTCCGCAATCTCTTAACCCTAAACCTATTCTAACTCTTTTCCCTCTCTCTATTTCCTCAAAATCATCCACAAAAAATTTGGGAAAATTGTTTCAGGCTTTAGATCTCAACCCGAATTGGAAATCTCACTTGATTTTCAGGTATAATCTTTCTTTTCCCTAAATCTCTTATTTCCTTGTTACCTCTAGGTAATTTCTTGGTTCTATTGTGTAGATCGTGCCTTATTTGTGCCTAATCTTGCTTATACATCATCCATGTCTAAAAGAACCCGTTCTGAAAAGGGGAAAACCCCGAATCATCCACCAACCCCTTTGTTTCACCAAATGCATCACATCGGTACTCCTTAATTTGTGCCAAAAATGTTATATCTGGTAGGACTGTAGTGCTCGGTGATTTTGAGCACCTCAACCTTGCCAATATTTTAAGATCCAGTACATTAGAAGAATTTATCACCATTAAGTAAAATGTTTATCCTGAATTGGTGCACTACTTTTATTCCAATCTTTCATTTTCACATAATCATATCAAATCCAGAGTCTTGGGCAGAGATATAGACATCTCTCTTCAACAATTTACACATCTCCTACACCTCTCCTGTGAGGGGGTAGACATTTATAACTTTGATTTACATGATTTTGAATATCCTGATGGTGAGTCTGCCCAGACTGCATCTACCCTGCTTCATGATGATGACAACCCTGGCTTAGCTAGGAACGAGGAGGTGAAGTATTATACTCTCACCGCCCAGGCCTTGGCTAAGATCGTGTTCTATAATCTCCTGCCAAAATCAGGAGAGTATAGTCATGCTAGGGGTTCTGCTCCTCTTATTATCTATTACCTTCTAAAAGGCATTAGAATTAACATCCCTAAGCTCATCATCGACTGCATGCTTTCTAATCGTCTTCTAGTCCTAAACCGGCATTTGCCGTTTGGGATGCTCATCACCCATTTATTGAAGCAGTTAAAATTTGATATGTCCTCTGAACGGTCCTATGAACCGTCAGTAGATATTAACAGCACTCTCCTCAAGAGGATGCGTGCTCGGGAGCGTCCTCCTGCTCCTCAACCGCAGCCTTTCTTTCCTGCTATGCCTGGATCCTCTTCTGGCTCTTCTGCTCCTTTCGACCCCTATCTTGTCTTATCCACTCAGCTTCGGGAGCATCGCCAGGAGATCTCTGCTGAGATGACTGCGCACCGCCAGGAGATTTCAGCTGAGATCACCGCATCCTATCAATGACTGGAGCACCGACTGGACAACGACCTCAACTATATATGTGACTCCATGCGCTTCATGCAAACCTGTATCGGAGATATCTACAACAGATTTGATTGGTCGGCTCCTACTCCTCAGGGTCGTGTTCAGCCTCTTCCTGCTTTCGGCCCTCCGTTCGCCGCATGGGCTCCTCCTCCTACTTCACCTCCGCGACCTGTTTCCCCAGAGGACACTGATTTTCGGCAGCCTTGACCCCTTTTGATGATGTCAAAAAGGGGGAGAGATATTTGGGGAGTTAGAGTTATTTCTGTGTTTATTTTCTATGTTATTTTGGATTGTTTTATATGCATGTATTTGGACATATTCTGTGTGTTGGTATGTTATTTGTGGACATGTGGACATGTGTTAGTTTTTGAGATTGGCATGAACCTCCTGTCTTGTATGGATATTTGTGGACATGTGATCTTTTTTCAGTGTGATATGGCAAATATTTTTCTTATCTCCATGTGGTATATGTGATTGGTTGTATCTTGTGTTTATGCTATTATTAACCCAATCATCTACTTTGTAGGATGGCGGTATTTCTGGATGGATGGAGGTAACCATGTATGCATACACTTTTGTATTTCTGTATCTTTGGTATGCATGGATGGTTGGCATATGTGTCATTTTCGTATCCTATATATGCCTGTGTTATGCACGTACATCTCTTTATCAGATTATTTATATGCATGTGTTAAGGGGGAGCTTCACTTAAAGTATCTACCAAAAATATTTGTAATAACTCTATATATTTTTGTCATCATCAAAAAGGGGGAGATTGTTGGCCCAAAGGCCATTAGCTCGAAGTTTGATGATAACAAACCATATGTAGTTATGTTTTAATAAGTTTGTTTAAATGAGTTTCAGGTAAAAATCATAGGTTGCTTGACAGCTTCAACACAAGACTCACACATTTGGAAGCCGTGAAGATTTGAATCCCAGAGCCCAGCACAATAGAAGAGCTCCAGGATCAAACAAGTTGAGAAGACTACTACAAGATTTATATTTTTACATTTTCCATTTTAGTTAGGATTTATAGTCTATTTTGTCAAGACCGAGATGATAGAGGTTGATAACTTTGGATTGTCACACACACACACACACATTTGATATTGCTTCATGCTTACAAACAAAATTTTATTACAAAATTTCTTACCAAGTTTCGAAAAAACAAAGTTTGGAAAAATCGGTTTTGGAAAAACAAGTTTTTGGAAAAACCGTTTTTGTTTAGAAAAAGAATTTTTAACAAAATAAAGTTCAAATCATTTTGGTGTTGATTTATGATCATACCCTGGTTTTTATAAGCCATAGAACTCTATTTTGTATATACCCATCTAAAGAATTTTTATCAAAATTTTTATCTTCAAAAAGCCCTTTGGAAAAACTTGACTTTTGGCCTAGTCCTGTCGACCGCACGGTTGACCGCTGGCAGAGCAGAATTGCTCTGTCGGTCGACCGGGTTGGTCGACCGACATGTACCATTTTGCATGTGTGCATATCGGTCGACCGACCGGTCGACCGAGAGCAAGAGCAGTGCTCTCTGTTTTTCTCGGTCGACCGTACCAGTCGACCGACAGAGAGCACTCACTCTTTGTTTGGGACTTCGGTCGACCGTCCAGCTCGACCACTTTCCCAACGGTCGGAAATCCGACCGTTGGCGGTCGAACGTCCCGGTCGACCGACAGCAGTCAGAATCTGCTGACAGATTCCAAAAGCTATTTTTCTGATTTGATTTTTGTTGGGATCTCCCCCAACGAATCTCTTGGCCTTTTTAACCCAGTTTTCTTCCCCTATAAATAGAGGGAGTGTTCTACAACTAAAATACAAGATTTATAAGATCAAGATCAAAAGTTTTCAAAAGTTTAGCCTTTTAGTAAAAAGTTTTCATTGAGCCAAATTTTCAATCCTTTTTACTTGAAGCCTTCCTCTATTTCTCTTCTAGATTTATGCACTACACAATCCCAAAAGTTTCATCTCCTCAACTTGGTTGTAGGGTTATGCAAGTGAGCCATTGTTTGTGGTCAAGTGATCACCTTTTTCTTCACATTGAGAAGTTGTAGAGGTTGCGGCCTCAGGCAAGCTAGTGAGCTCCTAGTTGGTGTTGCGGTACCGTGAGAGAGGACAAGTGTGTCCAAAGAGTTCTAGTGAGAACTTGTATTGACGATCCGGTGAGATCAAGCATAGTGGAAATCTTTCATTGTGTTGAAGGCGGGGACGTAGAGCAGTGGCTCGAACCTCGAAACATATTCTTATGTTTGTGATTGTCCACTTATCTCTAAACTCTCTCTCTCCTTTACTTGCACTATTATTTGTTTACTTCCTTGCAAGTTTTAATATTGTTGTTATTTATTGTTAATTAGTTTTAATCCGCATTATTGCCACTTAGTATAGCCATCACCAATTCACCCCCCCTCTAGGTGATTTCATGCATCACCTGCGAAAGTGGTGTAATATCATTCTTATTTTAGTTTTTTTTATTTTGCTTGGGGACGAGCAAAAGATTAGTGTGGATGTGTGATTAGTCATCAAATCTGCATATTATTATCACATTTTCACACTCGATTTACAAATAAAACACTGCTAATCATCAATTTTCAATCTCTTGTGCGTAGTTTACATGAATAAGGGCAAAATAAAGATTATAAGCTTAATAGACTCATATTCGAATAATTAATCAAGCTTTCTTGGAGGCCAAGTCAAAGTTCTTCTAGAAGTTAGCTTGGATCTTGAATTGAGAGCCTTATATGTTAATACAACGTGGCAAATTGATGAAAAATATATACATCTAGAAGCTTCTCGCAGCTGGGAGAATACAGGGCCAAAAGATTAGGACCATTGGCCCTGATCAAGCTGCGTAAATGCAGTTTTGTCGCATTTATGCGACAGTATCAGGGCCAACGGCCCTGACCTTTGACGTGTGTACTCGTCCAGTGAAATCCTAATTCCTAGTGCCTATATAAATTCCTTCAAAAGGCCAAAAACCGAGGGAAGAGAGCCGTAACAGGGTTTCTTCTCCTTCTAGATTAGTTTAGGATTTTCTCTCTTATTTTCTTTAATTTTCTTTCTTTATTGATCTAGAATTAGATTAGAGATAGATTCATGAGAAAAAGAGAGAGTTATTTGTAAAAAATAGTGACAATCTATGAAAAGTTTTCTCTCTTTTTATTGTTTCTTCTTTAATTTCTTTTTAGATGATTAGCTAGGTTTCTCCCGTGGTGACCTTACTATAACCACTAACTCTTTAACTCTTGATTGATAACACAAATGAATCTAATAGCATCATATAAGATCTTGCTCTTGTAAGAGCCATTGATAGCTCATGATGAAGGTGTCTAGCTTCTATCTTGCTGACTTGCAACTAACTTTCTTTTTCATGCTTGCCTCTATTAGTTTTGATGATTTAATATTTACACTAGCTTGCTTGCATTATATGTTTGGATTTCATCTACTCACATTTGACTCATACAATTTGTGCACTTGCTTCTTATCCTATGATTGCCTTTTAATGGATATTGATGGTTGATGTTCAAGTTTGCCTTGTGAAGCAAGGTTGAGAGAGAAGAACAATCTTATCGGTCATGCTTTAAAAAGCTTTTTGAAGTCAAGCCTAATGGTTGCCAAGGATCCAATGTGAGACACCTATCGTCAAAGAGTTTAGTGTGGTTGGTAAGAACAATTAGTCGTAAGTTTTGTCATGAGTTTTCTTTCGTTTTAAATTTGTTTTCAAAACAACTTTCCAATTACAATTATGTTTTATCATTGTTTTCATTTTCTTCTACATGTTCTACTTCTTGTTTTATTTTCTTTTCCTTTAAATTCTTTTGAAATAAAGAAGAATATTAACACTTTCGTGAATCATCGGTAAATCTTCTATTGCTTCTCGTCTTTGTGGTTTCGAATAGCATAGCCATTATTGCTATCGCGATAGTATCAAGGAAGCCAAAGCACCATAAGAACTTACTCTGATTTCAAAATACATAATTTTTGTGCATGTTTTCCCCTCGATTACTCAACCACATAGTGAGGACAATCGAATTGTTGATGATTGTGGGAGAGAAGAATCTGCCAACTATAGTGATGACAAAGTTCTTGGTGGTGAAGGATAGATCTGTTTATAATGGCATTACTAGCCGAATCTTCATAGATGCCATGGAAGCGATGGTGTCTACTTTCCACCAGATGGTGATATTTCCAACAGATTGCAGCATAGGTCAGACAATAAGTGATCAAAAATAATCTCAGGTCTTTTATCTGGTGTTAACTGGAAGCATATCAGTGGGCAAGAGACTTCTTGTTGAAAACCTCGACATGAGGGGAAGAGCTACAGAACAAGAAACCGCAACTGGTTGAGGAGGTGATAACATAACTTTGCAAATAACAAGAGATGCATAAACCTTGGTTCCTTTCTAAAAGACTGACAAAAGCGACAACACCAAGTTTCTCCCAAGTTACTCAAGGAGAACGTTGACATCTTTGCCTGGAAAGCTGCAAAAATTCCCAGTATCGACCCCGAAGTAATAACCCACAAACTGAAAGTGGACCCTCAAGCCAAACCTGTGTGGCAGAAGAACAGAACATCAGGGTGGATAAACAGTGGGCTGGGGACAAAGAGATAGACAGATTGTTGGAGGATCAATTTAGTAGATAGCTCGACTACCCGAAGTGGCTGTTCAATGTGGTGTTGGTCCCGAAATCCAACAAGATGTGGAGGATGTGCATGGACTTTACAGACATCAACAAGGAATACCCAGAAGACAGTGGCCCTCTCTCGAGGATCGATCAACTAGTCAACAGTGCCTTTGGGCATGAGTTCTTGAGCTTTATGGATATCTTATCAGGATACAACTAAGTCCAGATGGCCCATGAAAATGAAGAGAAGATCGCCTTCATCATCGATCGAGGTACATTTGTTATAGAATGGTGCTATTTGGGTTGAAATTTGCAGGTGCCACTTTTTAATGATTAGTCAAGAAGGTATTCAAAGACTAGATCGGAAGAAATGTTTAAACTTATGTTGACGACATGTTGGTCAAATCGACAAGGCGAAGCCAACACATGAAAGACCTTGAAGAAACATTCACGGCCTTGAGGAAGTACAAGTTGAAGATCAACCCAGCCAAATGCGTGTTTAGAGCGACCTCAGGCGAACTACTCGACTTTCTCATAATCATCTGGGGATTAAGGTGAATCCAGGGAAGATTGAAGCAATCACCAACATGAGCGAACCTCGCACCATTCGTGACATCTAAAGGCTAAACAAATGACTGGAGACCATCAGCCGCTTAGTTAAATTTGCCAAAAAAGCCTTACCGTTCTTCAAAGCCCCCTGGTACAGGATAGGAGAATAGGACAAGGAGGAGAGAAAGCTAATAAAGTGGACTGCCTCTGAAATCCTCCGATCGTACACGTGCATTACACATTTTCATATCATATATGTCATATTTCTGCATTTATGTTTAAATAAAACTCTGCTATTTAATGTATTTTCATGTTTAGTGGCGTTCAGTGTAATTAATGAAGAAAGAAAGAGATTGATAGATTTATCCAATTAAATCCAAAAGTTCAAAAGAAATGAAATCAATTTAAATCCAGAGATTCTAGAAGCCTTCTTATCTGAAGACCAGATCTATCAGATAAGATAATGCCAATCAAAATGCAAGTAAAAATGAATTTTTGAAGATCCAATTGGTTGAGCTGAAGATCAGAAGATATATAGTCAAATTCAAAGCAAAAACTGAAAATCCAATTAGATAGAAAGATAGAGGAAAAATCAGCGGACATATGCTCCCAGACCCTGGCTCTACGACTAGGATCTTGCCACGAAAACACGACAAAAGCCATATTTCTGTGGCCATGTCTTTGAATCTGGGAGAGTGTTTGCTCCCCCTATATCTTTACTCTATCTCTTATCTCCTTTTTCTTATAAATACCTGTATCTTCAGAAGGCAGAGAGACGAACTCCAGTGGAGAGCTTTAATTTAGTTTAGTTTAGATTTTTATTTTTTAATATAATTTTTATTTTATTTTAGTTTAGAGAGAGTTATATGAGAGAAGAAGAAGAATTGTAATTAGAGTGACACTGATGCAATCTTTCTTCAAGAGAGAATTATATAGAAGTACCATCAGTGGAGTTTTTCTAGCACAACGTTCAAGTTACTCTTTCTATCTGCTTACTTTATTTCATGCTGAGGTAAATCTTCATTATGATGGAACGGAAGAGGCAAGTATTCTTTTTTATTTCTTTTCATTCATGAGTTTAGAATTTCACTCCAAAACCAACATTCTCCTCTTTATTTAGTTTTTTTCTTATCTTTTGTAAATAAAACAACAACAACAACACCATCTCTTCTTCTATCATTTTCTTCTTAACTTTACCTAACTTTATTTGTTTTCTTTTATCAAACTGAGAAGAACTTTAAACTCATTTTTATAAGATTAAAAGAAGAAACTTACACAAAACTTCCATCGCAGTCTCTCCTTATGGATCACAACCCACATAACCACTTACTATAATAGTAGAATTGAGGATCTAGCACTGTTCTGAAACTTCTATTTTTCTGTGCACAGGTTGAGCTCGATCAAAATTTAGCGCCGTTGCTAGGGAGGGATGGTGAGTTTCTTTCTTTTTGATTTACTTTAATGAATTAATCTTTTTTTTCTTCTCTGTTTTTAGTGTGCAGGGGCTAATTTCAGAAAACAAAGAGCTATAGTGGACATATAGCATATCTGAGCCTCCGCTCTTGAAAGCAGAGCTCCGGGGATCTAACTATTGCCGCGAAAATGCAGCCATTGTCGCGTTTGTGTGGCAAAGTAGGGAGAACTACAAACCTGCTTTCTTGCAAGTGGATTGATTTTCAGAGATTAGCTCTTTACCGTTATTAATTTATCTTTTTAACCCACTTTGTACATGTTTCTAATCTCAACAATAACAAGTTTGCTTTGTAAATGCTAAAAAATGTTTAGACTCTTGCATCTCAGAGCACGTGTCTAACTCGTTTACCTTTTATATTACTATTGAAGAGTGTTAGAGCAAAGGTATATGTGCATTGCATATACTTTAGAAAATAAATTTTGAGTGATTCATATTGCTTAAATGTTGCTTTTTCTATATATTTGTACACTTACACTAAATTGAATTAAGAGCTTGTCCTATAAACAAGATAATGTGGGAAAGTCATTACCCTCCCTTAACCCACAAACAATTTCCTCACTCACTAACCAAATTGTAACTTAAAAATGAGTAAAAGTTGGCACTAGGGATATTTCAGACTCAAATAGGGATTGACCTAAGTAGAAAGTTGTTTGAAATTGACTCTTACCAAATCGTTGTCAAAGGTCAGGGATTGAGGGGGCGAAACCCCGAAGGCTGGTGGTTTGGCATAATTAAGCCCGTCACTTTTTGCACAGATACCTCTCATCAACGTGCCCCGATCTGCTCAATTAACTCGTGGTCAAGTTCTGCAATATACCTCCTATGGATAATCAACAGTTAGGAATCGTCTACATCTAAGGTCTATCTTAACTTAGGATTGTTTGTTTATTTGTTTGTTTTTGCTTTTCTTATCTTTATGATATGAATTACAATTATAATTGTTTCAATGCATATGGTGATCCATACTTCACCCCAACCTCTCTCGATTTGGATACTACCAACCTGATATTTCATAAATTTAATAAACTAAATATGTCAGATTGGTCTTATTCGAATCAACATATGCCACAATCCCAGTATTATGAACAAGATTTGGATAATCATCATGACCCTTCATTGAGTCAGAAGGGATAGAAATCCCTTGAGTCTTACTATCAACAATCTTACCAATGAATAGCTTCATATACTCTATACCAAGACCATCCTATAGAAGAAAAATCTTCTATAGAAAAGAGTTTTGAAGTCTTTCTTGAGTCCACACGACAATTGAAAATTCAAACGGACTCAATTCTCCAAAAAAATTCCCAAATCAAGATTCCTACTCCAATTTTCAAGTCTCACCACAGCATAAAGAACCTATTGACTTCAAAGAGAGCATGGAATCCATGATTCAAAGCGAAGATTCTTTCACCTAGTCCATCGATATGATGAAGCAAGACTTAGTCAACTAAAAAACATGCAAAAGAATGAGGAAACTCTCCTTATCCAATCCTTGACTATTCCTGTACCTCTAGCCATATTGGTGGAAACCAAGAATCATGGTATCTTGAAGACTATGACCAAGATTCAATTTCACCTCAAAACTTTGAACTTGACAAATACCAACCCATTACAAATAGGCAAATTTAATTATAATGCGATTGAACTTGAAGATGAATGTGACAAAAATTCTCAATGTTGTGATTTAGTTTCACTTTTTGAATCTATGCTAACTCCGGTATCCTTACTAGATTCGTATCCAATTCCGAAGCCAACACTGATTCCTATCTCCATAGACCATGAACATAAACCACCTATTTTGGATAGTCTCATTCCATTGTTGAAAAATGAATGTGACTTCAAACTATGATTTGGACCAAACTTATGAACCAACTCTGACTCCCGAATCTAAACTTGATTTGAGTTTTATTCCAGGTCAGTATCGGTTCCTATTCTTTTAATTGTTGAGCCCAAATCATCCATTCTACAAAATAACATTCCATTATTGTATCAAGATTTAGATCAATATGACTCCGTCATGATATCCTAAGATTGATCATATAACCGAGAAAAATTTCATGCCAGGATATTGCATGATCCTATTCATATTGGAAAGTATAAAAATGTTAATAGGAAATAGGTCATGAAAGATGGGTTTCATGAAAATTTACAGTATCTAGATTTGGCAGAAACGCTTGGCCCAATGAGACCACCACCGGAACCCCCACCTTGAGGTGAAAATTTTCTTTCCCTTTCACCTTTTTCATATATTATTGCATTTCATTCATATATAGAGGACAATGCATGAGTTAGGTGTGAGGGAGGGTTTACTAACATACTAATTTCTGTTTTACTAATATATATAAAAAGTTCTTGCTTCAAAACTTTTTGAAAAGGAAAATAATACGTTGACTTATTTTTGTAAGAAATTAAGTTAATTTTAAGGAATAAGAGAATCATAATTAGGATTTCTTATACTTGGTTAAAATAAAATTATTTATTTGATTTTTATGTTAGGAAGAAAGATTGAAAAAGTAATTTAGTCTTGATTTTTATCTTGATGGAATGCATATATACTTGTACATTTAGGGCTCTAAAACAAAGATTCTTATGACTTATTAAAAAAATATTTACTATTTAAAAAGTCTTCTGATTAAGCTGGATATTTATGCCTCATAAAGCATAAATATTCATGTCTAAAAGTGGTTCATATAAATAAAAATTCTTAGTTTAGTCGCCTTATTAGCTTGAGTCCTAAGTCCTTTAGGTGTTTTCTCATCGGTACCCTAAAATCGCCTGGTTTGGGAGTCACCAACTAAGGCTCGTTACATAGGCGCATTAGAAAGCCTAATAGAGCTAAGGGATATTACCGCCATAAATGTAAAAAAAAAAGACATAAGAGTTAGAGTTGAAGAATCCCAAGTCAAATTTCACATTCACAAGGTGCATATAACATAGGGTAAAATAATAGACTAGATGAGAAATATAATTTTAATCCTTACCTTGATTGAAAATAAGTTTTTGACTTGAGATTAAATTAGAGATGACTAAGTTGATAATCCTATGACTTATAAATTACTTGAACTTTTACATTAATACTTCAAATATTTTTCCTTCAAAATGCGTTTTCGAAAATACTAACACTTTGTTTTTCTTTATTTATAGAATTTATGGGTGCAATCTACTGAAAACCCTCACGAGATAAAACTTGTCCTCTAGGGGTAATCTAGAGGTTTAACGGCTTGTTGCACCTGCGAAGAGCAACTGTGATTCCTATGAAAGTGAGTTAGGTTAGGTTAGCTCTCCTTTTGTTTTGCTCGAGGACGAGCAAAAGATAGGTATTGGGATGTGATCGTACACGTGCATTACATATTTTCATATCATATTTGTCACATTTCTATATTTATGTTTAAATAAAACTCTGCTATTTAATGTATTTTCATGTTAGCAGCTTGCAGCGTAATTAAGAAAAAAAGAAAGAGATTGACAGATTTATCAAATTAAATTCAAAAGTTCAAAAGAAAGGGGATCGATTCATTATAGAGGTTCTAGAAACAAGAAACCATCTTATCTGAAGATCAGATCTATCAGATGAGATAATACTAATCAAAATGCAAGTAAAAACAGATTTTTGAAGACTTAACTGGTTGAGCTGAAGATCAAAGGATATATCATCAAATCCAAAGTAGAAACTAAAATCCTATTGGATAGAAAGATAAAGAAAAAAATCAACGGATATATGCTCCTAGACCCTGGCCCTACGGCCAGGATCTTGCCGCGAAAACGTGACAAAAGCCGCATTTTCACGGCCATATCTTTGAATCTAGGGGAGCGTTTGCATCCCCTATCTTTTTACTCTATCCCTTACTCCTTTTTCCTATAAATACATGTATCTTCAGAAGGCAGAGGGACAAACTCCATAGGAGAGCTTTAGTTTAGTTAGTTTAAGTTTTTATTTCTTTTTAATGTAATTTTTGTTTTATTTTAAGTTAGAGGATTACATGATAGAAGAAGAAGAATTGTAATTAGAGTGACACTGGTGTAATCCTTCATCAAGAGATAATTGTATTAAAGTGACATCAATGGAGTTTTTTACTTTTCTTTATCGTACTCGATCTAGCCAAGCACTACGTTCAAGTTACTCTTTCTATCTGCTAATTTATGTCACGCTGAGGTAAATCTTCATTATGATGTAATGGTAGAGGTAAATGTTCTTTTTATTTCTTCCCATTCATTAGTTTAGAATTTCACTCAAAACCAACATTCTCCTCTTTATTTAGTTTTTTTCTTTTCTTTTGTAAATAAAACAATAACACCACGACCATCTCTTCATCTACCATCTTTTTCTTAACTTAACCTTAATTTATTTATTTTCCTTTACCAAAACTGAGAAGAACTTTTAAACTCGTTTTTGTAAGCTTAAAAAGAAAAACTTACGCAAAACTTCCATCGCAGTCCCTCCTTGTGGTTCACGGCCCGCATAGCCACTTGTTATAGCGGTAAAATTGAGGACCTAGCACTGTTCTTAAACTTCTATTTTTCTGTGCACAGGTTGAGCTCGATCATCCCCCACTACTTACCCGACCTAAAAAGGAGAAGTCCTGAAATTGTACCTCGGTATATCAGAGGAGGTTGTGAGCTTGGTATTGATCTATTTCATCCAAATCAAGCAGAGTCCCATCTACTATGTTAGTAGGGTCCTGAATGGTGTTGAGCTCAACTACGTCAGGATTGAGAAGACAACATATGATGTATTGATCACTACGCGTATGGCCCACAACATTGACGTTCTCACCAATCAACCTTTTGAGAGAAAGTTGAAGAGACTTAACCAATCGAGAAGAATTCTCAACTAAGGGATGGAGCTAAGTGAGTTCGACATCGATTATCTAGCTCGGCCGGCCATAAAGAGCAAGATCTAGATGACTTCATCGTGGAGTACACAATTAGTGATGAAGAAAGGATGCTGGACCTAGAATGTCCAAAGGTGATTACCGAGCAAGCTACTGAAAAAGACACCGACCTTAGGAAAGTTCATTGATGAAGCCTCCAATGAGCTAGGATGTGGCACGGGAATTGTAAAATGGTGATCAGCCAAATTAATGGCGACTATGAAGTAAAAGAGGAAGAGAGATGAAGAAGTATATCGACATCATAAGAAGATAGATGAGCTCCTTCAAAAGACCAGAGGTTCTCCGAATTCCGCAGAATGAACACTCCTGAGTAGACACACTATCCAAATTGGCCCTAAGTAAGATCGACATCCATTATCTACCTCGGCCAGCCATTAAAGACCATGATCTAGATGACTTCATCGTGTAGTGCACAATTAATGATGAAAAGAGGTTGTTAGACCTGGAATGTCCAAAGGTGATTACCGAGCATGCAACTGAAAAAACCCTGTCCTTTGGAAAGTTCATTGATGGAGCCTCGAACGAACTAGGATGTGGCACGGGAATTGTGATCGAAAGTCCAGATGTAATAGTAGCTAAGTGTGCCTTGAGGTTGAATTCAAAGCCTCTACAACAAGGCAAAATATGAACAGTGACATTAGGCCTCAACATAACCAAGAACATAGCGTGAGGAAAGCACAAGTCTTTAGCGACTGAAAGTTAGTGGTCAACCAAATTAATGATGACCATGAAGCCAAAGAGGAAGAGAAATGACGAAGTATCTCGACATGACAAGAAGACAGATGAGCTCCTCTAAAAGAACAGAGGTTCTTCAAATTCCCCGGAGTGAACACTCCTGAGTAGACACACCATCCAAATTGGCATCCGATACAATTGTTGCGCTCAGTTTAGTGGTCAACATTGAGAGATTGACACGACCAAGCACCAAAGAAGAAGTCATGGACTTGGATACCACTTTGTGCTGGATGTGCTCGACCTTTGCTTTCTTGCGAGACAACATCATGCTCGAGAAGAAAGAGGACGCAAGAGAGGTCGAGCATCGTAGCTCAGAAATTTATATGGGCCGGTGAGTACCTATTGAGAATGGCCTTCGTCAATACAAATAACGACCCATACCTGAAGTGTCTGGGACCCGAGTAAGTGGAATATGAACTTAAGGAGATCCAGTACAAGTATACAATAAACACTGGGGGAGGACATTGGCTACAAAGGTGTTGCACCAAGGTATTATTGGCCAACCATCCTAAAACAAGAGAGAATTCTCTAAGAAGTGTAAAGCTTGCTAGCGATTCGAGAAGATCGAGGGTATCCTGCAGTAGAACAGACCCCATAATCAACCCGATTCCCTTCACACAATGGGGATGGACCTCCTCGAACATTTACCCTAGGACTGGCCCGACCCTACACGCCTGGTATGGGTCTTGCCATTGTCCTACCCCAATCCTAAGATACGGGTCGATCATCTCTCCCTGTTATGCATCGACAATTGGGATGAGCCATCTCTCTTCAATCAGGTTCAGCGCGTGACAGACAGGGTCGTCATAGTAGTGATCTGCCCTACCAAAGTCTGGGTTTTGCCCATTATTTGGAGAATTATCATTGTGGGGTCGATTATACTCATTTTGTTCATGGTAGTGTGAGCTTATTGTATTGTTTAATGATAACTACTCATTAAGCTACTTTTATACTAACGACTCTTGTTCTAGTGTTTTTTTGTGTCTTGATCTAGGTCAAAACACGTACATGGAGGTTGGATAGAACAAATATCGTTTTGCTATATCAATCAAGTAGATGGAGGTTAATTCTAGCTCAAACATTCAAATTATTAAATATATCAAGAATTCTCGAAGTGAGGCCTAGAGAAAAGAGCCAATCAATGCAAAATCATTTGAATCGAGAGAATCAAGTCAAAGATTGCTAAATCTACTTTAGAATACCATATAAGATAAGAAGAATTACAAGGTTAATTGGCACTTGATCATATTTTGACACTTGCATTTTTACATCACATTTTGATTTCAAGTGTGTTTTATTCAAAGTTTTATCAAGTTGCCCAAAAAATCTCAAATTGTGTTCAATATCATTTGGGTTTTATACTTAAATTATATATCTATAAGTATTTTACAACAAAAAATTTACAATTTTCTTGAGATATTTAAATATATTTTTCGAGATTGGGATCATTTGGATCGACAACCAGAACATAGTGATATTTAAATCTATTTTTGCAACTGCATTTTCAATTTTTGAAGCAGCTCGCGTCGATCTCCGAATCGATGCTTCATCCTTTGTTTGACAGTAATTTGACCCCCAACTCTTTATCAACCTCCGGGTCGGTGCTTTGTCCGCCCGGTGCCATTTGCGCTTGGCTGGGTCGACCGTCGGGTAGGTGCTTCATCCGCCCAGTGCAAAATTTCTCACTAGTGTCTGTCAGCCATCGTAGACAAATCAACATCTGCTTCTTGTCAGTCTAGGGGCCCAACTCTCAGGCACGGGTCCAATCGATCGCTAGGTCCATCGATCATCTGTCAGAGGGGTGTTCGTCGAGATTAAAGTAGGACGTCAGTGCCACTTGGTTATGTGGTTCTACAACTAGCAATGTGCAGTGGTGTGTGGTGATCTGATTTGTGACATTCAAAATTATAGAACAATGCAAGATAACAAAACAACAGATATAAATTATTCTAATGTCTAGTCAAATTTCCTATATATATATATATATATATATATATATAATATATATATATATATATATATATATATATATATATATATATATAATATATATATATATGGGCTTACTGTACCTCAGCCTGCAGGCTGAGAGAGTTTTCTCAGCCTGCGGGCGTGGCAACATCACCGCCCCACATCTGTAAAAAATTTTGGCGGACAAAATCCTGTAAAATCCCGCCCAATTTAATGCCAGTCACCTCAACATTGTAATTTCTGAAAATACCCTCCCTCACAACTTTTTACCGACCTTGGTAGCAGTCCTCAGAAAAAGACTGCGACCTTGGTAGCAGTCCTCAGAAAAAAGACTGCGACCTTGGTAGCAGTCCTCAGAAAAAGACTGCGACCTTGGTAGCAGTCCTTAGAAAAGACTGCGACCGTGGTAGCAGTTCTCATAAAAACACTGCGACCTTGGTAACAGTCCTCAGAAAAAGACTGCGACCTTGGTAGCAGTCCTTAGAAAAGACTGCGACCGTGGTAGCAGTTCTCATAAAAACACTGCGACCTAGGTAGCAGTCCTCAGAAAAAGACTGCGACCTTGGTAGCAGTCCTTAGAAAAGACTGCGACGTGGTAGCAGTTCTCATAAGTACTGCGACTATATTAAAAATCATTAAATATCAAATCAGATAAAAATTAAAGAAGCATTCAATTAGTTTCGTGATTTAATAAAGTAGCATTCACTGTCTTTTACCGAAAGAGTTGCTTTTCATAAGGGGTATTTGGTAATTTAACTTCTTCCTAAAAGCGTGCCGCGAGTCAGTGACGTGACAAATTGAGCCACGTCACCGCAGGCTGAGAGAGTACTCTCAGCCCGCGGGCTGATATACATTTTTCTCTTCTCTATATATATATATATATATATATATATATATATATATATATATATATATATATTAATAATATATAATATATATATATATAGAGAGAGAGAGAGAGAGAGAGAGAGAGAGAGAGAGAGAATAATGTCTATCAGCTGCCATCTGACAGAATCTCATCAAATGGTAGCTGATTTGGGGTATTTCCTAAAAAAAATTTGATCCAACCGTACCAATTTATAATTCATCCCCTAAGATCTATATTTATAAAAAATCAGTTTTGGAGTCTATTTGATCATGTATCTAATGGTTCAAAGTTTAATAGTTTTTCAACAACACGACTTTTGCAACCTTTAGATACATAATCAAACGGAC
The DNA here is from genome assembly GCA_038442645.1 of Agave tequilana. Classification (NCBI taxonomy): domain Eukaryota; kingdom Viridiplantae; phylum Streptophyta; class Magnoliopsida; order Asparagales; family Asparagaceae; genus Agave; species Agave tequilana. The sequence continues at coordinate 149,760 of JAVJIF010008019.1, read as the reverse complement.
TCCAAAACACATGATTTTTTGTAAATACAATCTTATGGGATGGGTTACAGTTTGGTGCTATTGGATAAAAAAAATTAAGAATACCCCAATTCAGCTGCCATCTGATTTGTAAATACACATCTTATGGGATGGGTTACAATTTGGTACAATTTGATAAAAAAAATTAAGAAATACCCTAATTCAGCTGCCATCTGACGCGATTCCGTCAGATAACAACTGATATACATTAACCACATATATATATAATATGTGTGTGTGTGTGTGTGTGTGTGTGTGTGTGTGGTGTGTGTTGGCTCAAGGTTACAATCACCCGGTTTTAGAGTTTGATGATCACAAAACATATATAGTTATTTGTACTAATCAAGTTTAGTGTTTAAAGATTATTTCAGGGTTCTAAGGATTCAAAAAGTTTCTTCCCCCTAAAGGAAGGTGGTGTTGACTCAAGATGACTCAAATATGGGATCAAGAATTCAAGTAACTCAACGATACAAATAGAAAAGCCTGATTGAAGATCTTGTAGTCACATAAACCCTTATAAGATTTTAGTATATTAAAGAGTAAGGATATGATGTGCTCAAAAAGTTACACACAAAAAAATACACTTTTCAAAAATACAAGTTTTGGGTAGTATTGGTTTTGTTGCATGATTGGTTAATATACATGTTTCATAATTTTTCAAATTTTTATATCAAGTTTCGAACATGTATTTTATCTCCTATACTATGCTACATAACCCTCAAACCAATGCAAAATATTTTAAAATATTTCCAAGTTCAAAAATCTGTTTAAGTTCTATTTCAGGCCACAACGGTCGACCGTAGCTGTTTCAGGCCAACACGGTCGACTGGCCTATCGATTGGGCCTTTTGGCCGTGGGCGTGTATGCTGTGTACGTTTGTCGATTGACCGGGCCAGTCGACCGCCAACCCCCGTAGTCGACCGACCAGTCGACTAACAGCATGACACTTGCTCTCGGTTTGTTCCGATCAACGGGCCGGTCGACCGTTAGTTCAAAATTCTCTTTTTAAAATTGCCCTACGGTCGACCGGAGCCAACAGCTATTTGCTGAGTGTAGGAATGGCAATTTGACCCGTACCCGCGGGGACCCGACCCGACCCGACCCGAATGGGGCGGGTTTTTTGATCGTTGACCGGGTTCGGGTCGGGTAACGGGGAAAACCCGAAACAACAAAGGCCGGGGCGGGGCGGGTACGGTATGTCATTGCCCCGACCCATTACCCGCCCTGCTTTTTTTTAATATAAAAAATATAATAATTATATATATATATATTCATCTACTGAAATAACCCTACTTTTAACCCGAATAACAAATATACCATTTAAATCGAATTGAAAAAAATCAAGGACGCATCCAGAGACTCCAGAGTCCAGACTCTTCTCTCTCACAGTAAAACCCAAAATCATTTGCCCTAAAAATTTTCTCAGCCGCCTTCTTCGGTTCTTCCTCCTCCTCGATCTCTCTCGAGTCTCGACTGTGAGTCTCGATCTCTTTGCCTTAAAATTTTTCGCAATTTCACTCTTTCTCAGCGCCATCTCCCTCCTTCTCGATCTCCCTCGACTCGAGTCTCGATCTCCCTCCGTCCCTTGAAAGAAGAGGTTGCCCTAAAATTTTGTTCACAGTTTTGCTCTTTCTCAGCCGCCATCTCCCTCCTTCTCGATCTCCGGCTTCGAGTCTCGATCTCCCTCGATAGAACCAGTGTGCTCTTCTTTTGGTTGCAGGTCAGATGGCGTTCGAGACGCCGTCGGAGCGCAGGTTTGATGGGGTTCATCTTGAAGGCCACGTAGGTGAGTTTGAAAAAGATTGGATTTTGATAAATTTTGATTGTTTTTTATTGGAGTGAAATCAGTTTCCAATTGTTTCAGTCGATTTTATATCAGGTTCCTGATTTATGCCCTCATAACATAATTTGTAGATAAAGGCAAGGGTAAATCTGTGTCTCCTTTGTTCTTTTCTCAATTTGTTCCATCGATACTTGCTTGATCTGTGTGATCTTAGTATTTTCTATAATGATTATAATTAATAGTAGAAGTGGAGTACAAAGAAAAGTGCATGTGAAGATAGTCCACAGTTGAAGCTGCTTCCTTAGCCAAGAACATGATGTACTCAATTTTTCTATTTTCTTCTTCTTACGCATCTTCATTGTGATGAATGCATGAGGGAAGCCTGATGCAAGCACTCAGATTTCTAAATGATTGAAAAAATTGGGGAGAGTAAAAGAGTAGTTATAGAATTTGGCACTAGAGATTCCAATTGAGTGCCAGCCTGTTTTCTCTCTTTGCCTCAAATTATTATACATCACATGAATCTTCACAAGAAAAAGGCTTCCCTGTCAGTGGCTTGTGAAAGTATAAACCAATGTGATGGACTTAAAATGGTTTGGAAGTATTAGTCTTGTTATCAGCACAAAAAAAAAAAAAAGAACAGTATTAATCTTGTTGTTTTTCTGCTTTGAAATAGGACTTGAAATGGTTTGGATCTTTTAGGCTACCATGGAAATTATTTACTTGTTTGTATTTTGTGTATTTCATGGAGTCTGTCTCTGACGGTACTATGTTTCATACTTTGTCTACTTCAGTACTCTCTCTCTCTCTCTCTTTCTCTCTCTCTCTCTCACAGTCTCTGACGGTACTCTATGTTTCATACAAAAGAGCTCATCTGTTGTCAACTTGTTAACTCTGAATCTCTGAGAAATCTGGCATGTAAGGTTCTTTAGATATTTTCTTCATATTTGCTTCCTTGTCTCTTGTTTGATTGCATAGTTCAGACTTCAGAGATTTCTTACCAGTGACATCTTCTTCTTATTTTCAGATATGCCGACACATGAAGATTCAAATTCTTTATCAGCGACACCCATTGGTAGCAACGGCCCATCAACAGACTCTACACCCATTGGTAGTTCAAATCCATCAACCCCAATAGAAGAGTCTCATTCTCCCACTACTCAAGCAATTGCGGGCGATGAAGGTGAGGCTTCTGGTGTAAAAAAAAAGCTTAAGAGTATTGTGTGGGAACACTTTGAATTGAAAAAAAATCAATGAAATAGTTAAGGCTGAATGTCGTTATTGTAAAAAGTTACTTGGGGGGCTTCAAAGAATGGGACGAAACATCTACATGAACATTATCAAAGGTGTCCACGTCGGAGAGTTGTTGATATGCGACAAAAGATCATAACAAACAATTAGACCAAAGGAGATGGAAAAAATATGACCTCATATTCTTTCGAACAAGATGTCTCCAGGGATGATCTTGGAAAAATGATCATAATGCATGAGTACCCACTTTCTATGGTTGATCATGTTGGATTTAGGAGGTTTGTCGGCAATCTTCAACCTTTGTTCAAAGTACCCTCCCGAAATACATTAAAGAGTGATATTCTTAAAATATATGATTATGAAAGGGGGAAGACAATGAAGTTGATTGAGAGTAATGAAAGCAGGGTGGCAATAACTACTGATATGTGGACATCTACCAACAAAAGAGAGGATTTATGGCTGTCACGGCACACTTTATTAACAGTTCTTGGACTTTACAAAGTCAAATTTTGAGGTATATTTTTCTTACATATTACTTGACCATCTAGTTTAGTTAAAATTTTCTTATTTATTTTTATTAGTTCAATTAGTCTTTTTGTTATGTGTTTTCTTATATTCATAATAGTTCACATTTTTTAGGTTTGTGTATGTTCCTTGTCCACACACAAAGGAAGTGTTATGTGAATTTTTGATGGACTGTTTAATGGATTGGAATGTGGATACAAAACTATCCACAATCACATTGGATAATTGTTCAACCAATGATGCTATGATCCCCTTGTTAGACAAATTGCAGCCTAATTCATTACTGTTGTCTGGGCAATTATTGCACATGCGTTGTTGTGCCCATATTTTAAATCTTGTTGTAAAAGATGGATTAGATATTATCAAAGAAGGGATAATAAAACTTCGAGAAAGTGTGGCATTTGGACAGGAACACCGAAAAGAAGAGAAAAATTTGCTATTACTGCTAAACAAGTGGGTGTTACAGTTACTAAACAATTGAGTCTTGATTGTTTAACTAGGTGGAATTCTACTTTCTTGATGTTGCAAACAGCATTGATGTATGAAGATGTTTTCCGCCGGTTAACACAACGTGATACTCAATTTAAGAATTATCCAAGCGATCAAGAATGGGAGTTTGCAAGAGAAGTTTGTGGGAGATTGAAATTATTTTATAGTGTCACAGAGATGTTTTCTGGGACAAAGTACCCCACTGCTAATATTTATTTTCCAAAAATTTGTGAGATTCGATTAGCATTGGTTGAGTGGCTTACTTGTCCAATTGACTATGTGAGAAAAATGGCAAAAAATATGTTAGACAAGTTTAATAAATATTGGGATGTAATTCATGGTTTGATGGGAGTTGCAGCTGTGTTAGATCCTAGATATAAGATGACTCTACTTGAGTACTACTTTCTAAAAGTTTATGGGAATGAAACATCTGATGCGCAAGTTGATAGAATTCGCCAACTTTGTTATGATTTGGTTCTTGAGTATCAATCTAGGGTCTCTTCGGAGAGAAGATATGATGATTCCAATTTCACTCACTCAAATCTTACATCGTCTGGAGATGATGCATTGGCAGATTTTGATATGTATGTGAGGTCGAAGAAAAGAGCCAGAACTTCATATGTCAAGACGGAATTAGACCATTATTTAGAAGAAGAGGTTTTACCGAGGACTCCGGATTTTGATATTTTACTGTGGTGGAAGCAAAATGGGGTTAAATATCCAATATTGCAAGCAATTGTGAGAGATTTATTAGCCATTCCTGTATCTACTGTAGCCTCTGAGTCTGCTTTCAGTACAAGTGGTAGATTAGTGAGTTCTCATCGCAGTAAGCTTCATCCAAAGACAGTGGAGGCATTAATGTGTGGACAAAATTGGTTGTGGACAGCCAAAAAGGTAAATAATACATTTTTGTTATTTTCTTTTGTAACAAGTATGTGTCATTTATCTAATACATAATTTCATGACCTGGTATTTATTAATGAATGTTTTTTCTTTAGATGAAGAATCAGCTGGCTCCCGTGGTTATGCTACTATACATGAGGATATGGATAACGAAACGGATGAAAATGAGTCAGGTATATTTACTTAATTTTCTTACTTGATTTTTTTTTTCAAATAAGAATTTTTTTGCACAGAGCATAAAAATTCCCTACAGATCTCTCTCTCTCTCTCCATACAAATTTTTTGCACAGAGCATAGAAATTTTCTTACATTTTGTGTGCCCCTCCATACAAAATTCCCTATAGATCTTGTTGGCCCAAAGGCCTTCCACTCTAGTTTTGATGATAATTAACTCATGTAGTTATGTGTACTAATAATCTTGTGAGTTTAGTTTCAGATCTTTAATCAAGTTATTAGTTGGTGAAAGCTTCCACACATCTTTCACAAGTTGATTCAAGAGCCCGAGCGTCAAAGATCACATACAGCACTTGCTCGATGGATCGAGGAGTTTTGGATCGAGTCGGCTTGGAGATTACGCTCTACAAGAAGACTTCGGTACCATAGTTTAGTTTTGTGTTTAAATCCAAATTGTAAAGATTAGAATAGTATGATAATGCTCAAGTTCACAACACACACGTTTCATGTTTTGAATATTGTTTTTTTTGGTTTTTCGGTTTTAGGTTTAATCGATCTTGGTTTTTATGAATAGATAGATCAAAACAAGTTTACATGGTTTAATGTATATATGATTTGTTCTATATACATGCATGCTTTAATTTTCTAGACAAACTTAGTTTTGACTCCCTTATTCATGTGTTATATGTTTTGGTATTTTTGACAAAACATATTTTGGAAATAATGACAAAAACATGGATATATATTTGTTTCATGTATATTGGATTTCTATCCATATGCATCATGCTTCAAAGTGTTTAAATATTATGTTTTTGTATTTGGAAGAGTTTTTCACAAAACGTATTTTCTGTTCAAAATCTAAGTTTTAGAAAATACAGTTTTTGGTTTTGGTAAAAATGATAAGACACAAAAATAGTTCATATTGATTGATATTTGAGCTAAACTTTTTACCACATGTTTATATATCAATGCAAAATGATAAAACTATTTTGGTGATTTTTAGAAATGATAAAAGAATTTTTAAATATGTTTTAACCCAGTTTTCTGTTCCAGGCTTCAACCAAGTCGACTAGTAGCCTGACTAGTCGACTAGGGCTGAGTCGGTCGACCGGGCCGGTCGACCGACTTGCACAATTCTGTGCACGTTTGGAGCCTCTGCGACGGTCGACCGGACCGGTCGACCGGACTGAGAGCAGAGCTCTCTGTTTGTTTCGGTCGACCGGGGCGGTCGACCGGTAGCTGCCAACGGGCAAAAATTGACCGTTGGGCGGTCGACCGGACCGGTCGACCGGCAAGGTTATTTTGGCAAAATCTGCTGCCAACGGCTAGTTTCCATATTTGCCTATAAATACCCCATTTGCAAGAGTTTTTCTCTAAGATTTTTTGTGCGAATTTTTTCTTACTCTCTGGTGTTTTCACAGCAATTAAAAGAGGTTTTTGGATTCAAATTGAACAATCTTTTTGGTGTTTTTATTAGGGTTTGAAAAACCAAAGAAAAGGAATTTTAGGAAAAGTTTTTGTTTGAACTTCACTATCTTCATTTCTATTTTTTCCCAAAGATTTTCTTTGAGTTGCTGGTTTCAAATCCCTTGGTTTTCTCCACACTTGAGCAAAAATCTACTATCTTCTCTATAGGGTCTTTGTGTGTGGGAAAAGAGATTGTTTGTGGTTGTTGTTGAACCACCAAGTTGTAAACCCTCTATACTTTGCTTTGTGCTTTTCCCTCTTGGGTTGAGGAGGTTGTTTGTGCAAGTGGTTTGCATCCCTCAAGTTGTGAGGTGATCCTTGCTTGGCTTTGTGCTAATCCCTCGGGTTGTGAGGTGATTGTTTGTTGGATTGGAGTTGTGCCTCAAGGAGGAGGTTGTGTTTGTAAGGAGAGGAGTAGGGTACTCCTTGTATTGTGATTGCCCCAAATCCTCGGTGGAGGTTCCCTTTGTGGGAGTCCTTTGTGGACAAGCTAGTGGACTTAAAATCCTTCTGGGTGAAGGCGGGGATGTAGAGCTGGGTGCTCGAACCTCGAAACATATCTCGGTGTTTGCGCTTATTCATTGACTCTTACTCTCTCTCTCTTTACTTTGTGCCTTGCATCTATTCATATTGCTCATACATACTTATATGCTTGGCTTGGTTGTGTGCATCTCTTGTTGAAATTGCAAATTAGTTTTTAATTCCGCATTGAGTAGACTAGATTAGCATAATCACCTATTCACCCCCCCTCTAGGTGATCTTTCAATTGGTATCAGAGCTAGTGCTCCGGATATTTAGGTTTAACCACCTAGGAGTGAGATCTTGATTTGCTAATCTTCATTTGCATTGTTCATTTGCACTCATTTAGTTTGCTCTCATGGATAGCCCTCCTATGTTTGACCATATTAGACTTGATGCTTGGAAGGCCAATATGAGTAGCCATTTGAAAAGACTAGGACATCTAGTTTATCAAGTCTCCACTATGGAATCATTCCCCAATAGTAGTAAGCATAAGAAGGCAAATGCATTAGCACTTAGAACACGTAGAGCATCTCTTAGTGAACATCTTTTATCGATGTTTGATCGTTATGATTCGGCTTTTGCAGTTTGGAGCTTATTGACGTCTCCCGAACTTCCAAGGATTATCAACAAGATGAGGAGATCTAAGAGAGAAAAGTCCGAAGAGCATTGCTTCATGGTCCAAGGGAAAAACTCCCTTAAGGTACAATCGGACACTCAATTAGATGATAGCTCTAGTTCCTATTGCCATGGTTGTTTTGAAGTTCAAACTTTAAATTTAGAACTTGCTCAAAAGCTTGAAAATTTATTGGAAAAACACAATCTTTTGAAAGAGGACAACCTTGTTTTGAAAAATGAATTAAAGGATTTGTGTTCTAATTTTGAATTGGTTTTGCAAGAAAAGGAAGAGATCACTAGTGAACGTGACTCACTAAGATCTCAACTAGACCTTGCCCTTGATGAGATTGAGATTTTGAAAAACAAAAATGATTGTGATGATGTTGTGAAGCACAATGAGATTTTATCTTCTAAATTGGATTTTATTTTAAAAGATAACCTTGTTTTGAAAAATAAAATTGATACTATTACAAAAGAATTGGATTTGGTTTTGAAGAAAAATGAATCTTTAAAATTGATATTGATTCTCATGTGTGCCATGCTAGTATTGCTTCTTCTTCTTATAGCACATCTATTGCATGCTCCACTTTGTCTTCCACTATTGAAAATGATATAAATATTTTGAAGAAAAGTGTTGAATATTTGGGCTCCACTTTGAGCCAATGCACATTGAATCATACACGTTTGGAAACCTTGGTTCGCAAGAAATAAGGTCCATCTTTGCATGCTCACCCTACACGGCATACACATGCTTCCCACGGACACAACCATATCATGTATGCTCATGTGTACACATGTACACATTGTGGCCGAAAAGGCCATCTTGCTAGATTTTGTTATGATCGTATCTATCATGAAAATTTAGCAACTAATCTTGTTTGGGTTAGAAAGGATACTAACCCCCGTGGACCCACAAAGAAATGGGTACCAAAGACCACCTCTATACTTTTTGATGTAGGTGGGAGCTCTCGCAAAACGTGAGAGTGTTGGTGCCTTGGAGTGGATGCGTTCCTTGCCTAAAGAGAACCATTTGGATGCTTCACTCTCAAGGAGATTTGGTGGGAGGACCACCGTGGTTTGGAGAACTAGAGATGCACCTTCATGAGTTTTGGTATCATTCTCTAACTCCCATTTTTATTTGCATGCTTTTCATGTTCATCTATTTATAGCATGTCATGGTTTATTGTTTATTATGCTTATGCCATGCTTATTAGAATAGTGCTATACATGTTTAGTTACTTGAGCACCCATGTTTTATATGGATCTATATTTAGTGTTCTCACCTTATTTAAACTAACATGTATGCCCTAGATCTAATGCACATGCATATGCATTATGACCATTTGGATGTTCATGATTCATGTTTTATTGTTTCATGATTAGTATGATGTTTGCCATGTTTATTAGACTTATGCTTTACATGATTAGTTATTGAGACACCCTTGTTTAATATGGACCCATATTTTGTGTTCTCTTTATGTTTTAGCTATCATGTTAATCATAGATCTAATGCACATGTCTTTGTCATGCTAATCACATGTTTGACTATGATTTTTTTTAATAGATCATGTTTTGATTATTATGTTTATCATGTTGGATTATGATTCCCGTTTTATGCTTCATGATTTGATTACTTGTTTAGATGTTAGTTTTCATTAAGACTAGAATTTATACTTGCACATGTAGTGGGACACAAATAAATCTTTATATATGTTTGTGCTTGGATGCTCATTTGTACCCATTAAATGTGTTAATATAGCCTAGTTTTGATGATTCATGCATTTTAAACTTGTATTCTTATTTTCGGATTTGTTTTATGTGTATGAGTTTTCATTTCATGTATGTGTTTATTTTGCCAAACCTTAAAATATACATGTATACCCCTTGAGTCATTTGCCTTTCATGCAAATCTATATATATATGGACTCAATTGTGTTTAGGGATATGTATGTATACTTATTGTGTTGACAATTCATACATATACCTTGAAATGAAATTAGTTTTGGTGAAAATTTAGTTTTTCTTGATTTCGTGTTTATTTGTTTAACTTCATGTATATGTCTATCTTATCCAAACTATTGATTATACATGTACATCCTTGAGCCACGTGCCTTCATGCATATACTTTTGTGGACTCATTATGTTTAGGATATGTATGTATACTTTAGTTTGTACATGACATACATATGCCTTGAAGTTTAAATCGTTTGGATGAATTTCATGTCTACTAAGTGATTTCACATTTATAATGAATCTCTTATTTTTAAGATGATTTCAATTGGTGATTTCACATCTTAGATGAATTTCTATTGGCAATGAAAATCTAGCTTTTCAAGTTTTCATGTTTTCAAGGAATCTCATATGAGCCTAATTGAATATTTCATGATTGTATGTGTCACATAACACTTATTCACTCACTTTGTTAGTTTACTCATGATTTGTTTTCATGAGAATTTGATATGAGCTTTATGGACTTTGAGTGTTTAGTGATCATGTGATTTACATGTGTTTCATGAAAAATAATTTTGTTTTATTCCTTACTTGAAGGATTTCGTACTAGTTCTAAAAGTTTTTCCTATAACTAGTTCGTATTCTTCACTATGGTAGAGATTTTCAAACAAAGCTTATTTTCAAACCTTTTTTTTTGAAAACCCCTACCTTCAATGGGAGGATGGAAGGGAGATCATGTTCATGCATGCTTTAAAATGAAAATCATTTAAAAACTTGAACCATGATTGGGAGGTAGTTATATGAGATATACATTTGATATTATTGTTATTTTAATTGGTATCATTGAATTCTTTCAATTGGTATCGATCTTGACATTTCTTGTATACTCATATGTGTTTGTATGTATGTATGCTTCATTCCAAGAATATCAATTTCTATTGGTATCTATTTTTCATACATATATTTGTTTTATTAGTGCTTATTATATCCCTATATCTTTAAGCACAAAATCTTGTTTATGCTAGTGCTTGAGCTTCAATTTTGTTTTAATTGATTATTTTTAAATTGGTATCAAGCCCATGCATCATTTCAGTTGGTATTTCATAAAGGGGAAGAAAATTTGATTTTGTCTTTCAATTGGTGATTCTCAATTGATATTTGATTCCCACTCCCTTACTTTATGATTGAAAATTTCAAATTGGTATCATATGTTTAAAATGAAAATGATTTACTATTGGTATCAAAATATGTGTGTTTAGACATTCAAGATTATTAAGTTTATTTTCAATTGGTATTAAGATTTTCATATGTTTTTGCTTAAAATTGGTATCAATTTTTTTGTTTGTTTCCTTTCTATTGGTATCAAGATGCTATTCTTTGACATATTTTCAATTGGTACCTCTAAATGACTTTGTTTTTGTTTTAAACAAAAAGGAAAATCTTATTTTTTATTGATTCATTGTTTCGAACAAAAAGGGGGAGAAATATTTATTGACTTTTCAATTGATTTGGCTTTGCTTTTACCCCTTATTGAAAAGAAAGAAGTTTTTGTTTTGTTTTGGTTTTTACCCTTTGTTAATGATTGACAAAAAGGGGGAGAAGAATTTGGGTTTATATATGCATGTTTTTGTTTTGCATATATTAAGTTTAATTTAGTCTAATTTTAATTGGTATCTAAAGCATATTTTGTGATTGGATGTTTTGTAATTGGTATCTAGAGTGTAATTGGTATCTAGAGCATGTTTTGTTTTAAACATTTCATTGGAATTGGTATCTAGAGCATGTTTTGTTTTTGAACATTTCATTGGTATCAAGAACCCTTTATTGTTTATGCATAGGCATGCATGTTTCATGTTTCATGTTTAAGAGCCTTCATTGCATATTCATTATGTTTATTTGGTTATGCATGAGTTAAGGGGGAGCTTCTTTGAAGCTTAACTTTAATCCATGCATATATAACTCCATGAGTTTTGTCATCATCAAAAAGGGGGAGATTGTTGGCCCAAAGGCCTTCCACTCTAGTTTTGATGATGATTAACTCATGTAGTTATGTGTACTAATAATCTTGTGAGTTTAGTTTCAGATCTTTAATCAAGTTATTAGTTGGTGAAAGCTTCCACACATCTTTCACAAGTTGATTCAAGAGCCCGAGCGTCAAAGATCACATATAGCACTTGCTCGATGGATCAAGGAGTTTTGGATCGAGTCGGCTTGGAGATTGCGCTCTACAAGAAGACTTCGGTACCATAGTTTAGTTTTGTGTTTAGATCCAAATTGTAAAGATTAGAATAGTATGATAATGCTCAAATTCACAACACACACGTTTCATGTTTTGAATATTATTTTTTTTGGTTTTTCGGTTTTAGGTTTAACCGATCTTGGTTTTCATGAATAGATAGATCAAAACAAGTTTACATGGTTTAATGTATATATGATTTGTTCTATATACATGCATGCTTTAATTTTCTAGACAAACTTAGTTTTGACTCCCTTATTCATGTGTTATATGTTTTGGTATTTTTGACAAAACATATTTTGGAATTAATGACAAAAACATGGATATATATTTGTTTCATGTATATTGGATTTCTATCCATATGCATCATGCTTCAAAGTGTTTAAATATCATGTTTTTGTATTTGGAAGAGTTTTTGACAAAACATATTTTCTATTCAAAATCCAAGTTTTAGAAAATATAGTTTTTGGTTTTGGTAAAAATGATAAGACACAAAAAATAGTTCATATTGATTGATATTTGAGCTAAACTTTTTACCACATGTTTATATATCAATGCAAAATGATAAAACTATTTTTGGTGATTTTTAGAAATGATAAAAGAATTTTTAAATATGTTTTAACCCAGTTTTCTGTTCCAGGCTTCAACCAAGTCGACTAGTAGCCTGACTAGTCGACTAGGGCTAAGGTTGGTCGACCGGGCCGGTTGACCGACGTGTACAATTCTGTGCACGTTTGGAGCCTCAGGGACGGTCGACCGGACCGGTCGACCGGACTGAGAGCAAAGCTCTCTGTTTGTTTCGGTCGACCGGGGCGGTCGACCGGTAGCTGCCAACGGGCAAAAATTGACCGTTGGGCGGTCGACCGGACCGGTCGACCGGCAGGGTTATTTTGGCAAAATCTGCTGCCAACGGCTAGTTTCCAGATTTGCCTATAAATACCCCATTTGCAAGAGTTTTTCTCTAAGATTTTTTGTGCGAATTTTTCCTTAATCTCTGGTGTTTTCACAGCAATTAAAAGAGGTTTTTGGATTCAAATTGAACAATATTTTTGGTGTTTTTATTAGGGTTTGAAAAACCAAAGAAAAGGGATTTTGGGAAAAGTTTTTGTTTGAACTTCACTATCTTCATTTCTATTTTTTTCCAAAGATTTTCTTTGAGTTGCTGGTTTCAAATCCCTTGGTTTTCTCCACACTTGAGCAAAAATCTACTATCTTCTCTATAGGGTCTTTGTGTGTGGGAAAAGAGATTGTTTGTGGTTGTTGTTGAACCACCAAGTTGTAAACCCTCTATACTTTGCTTTGTGCTTTTCCCTCTTGGGTTGAGGAGGTTGTTTGTGCAAGTGGTTTGCATCCCTCAAGTTGTGAGGTGATCCTTGCTTGGCTTTGTGCTAATCCCTCGGGTTGTGAGGTGATTGTTTGTTGGATTGGAGTTGTGCCTCAAGGAGGAGGTTGTGTTTGTAAGGAGAGGAGTAGGGTACTCCTTGTATTGTGATTGCCCCAAATCCTCGGTGGAGGTTCCCTTTGTGGGAGTCCTTTGTGGACAAGCTAGTGGACTTAAAATCCTTCTGGGTGAAGGCGGGGATGTAGAGCTGGGTGCTCGAAGCTCGAAACATATCTCGGTGTTTGCGCTTGTTCATTGACTCTTACTCTCTCTCTCTCTCTTACTTTGTGCCTTGCATCTATTCATATTGCTCATACATACTTATATGCTTGGCTTGGTTGTGTGCATCTCTTGTTGAAATTGCAAATTAGTTTTTAATTCCGCATTGAGTAGACTAGATTAGCATAATCACCTATTCACCCCCCCTCTAGGTGATCTTTCAGATCTCTCTCTCTCTCTCTCTCTCTCTCTCTCACAAAAGGCCTTTTCGCATTGCGACAAAGAATAAAGTTGCAGCTGTTATTTATTTGAATATTTGCCAACAGAATGAATATTTGAATAATCAGGTGGCTGATTTTTCTGTGGTTAACTTCTGAATTTATGTGCGTCCTAAAAATTTGATGTGTGCCGTTTTTCTTTAGGGTGTGAGGGTTTCTGCTGCATATCCAGAATGCAGCCTTAAGACTGCTTATGGCTTCCTTTAGTTCCTTTTAGCCATCATGTTTGCTCCTCTATTGAGCTGTTCCTTTGTGAGTATGGGTGCTATATAATACCAATACAATACCTTTTGTAACTATATTTACCTTTTCCTCTCAAATTGATCCTTTGTGGCAGTATCATATGGTCTTCCTGCATTTTATTTGTATGTGCATTGAACTATCATGACTGTGGCCACAAACAAGTAATAAATTCTCTTTCTGGATTTTTTTGGAAACAGAATGAGATTCATTAGCCCAACATGTTCCTTTATTATGTGTGTGTGATTATCATTAATGGCTTGCTTATTGAAGTGGGAATGATGTAAAATTATTGTTTTAGAGAAAGAACTGGTTATTTAACTCCTTTTTAGAGCTTACCTTGTTTGAAAACAGATATCCTACTTTTTCAAAGTTGTACAATGTACACTGGCCAGTAGACTATCAGGTGGACATATCGATGATCAACTATCTTATTTTTACTTTGATTTTAAATTCAGTGTTTCAATCTTAAGTATTTTGGTTATTGGCAGGTACCTCTGAGCTAATATAGTTAAGACTATGTCTCTAGCATGTCTACACTCTACAGGTTAAGATTTCACTCAATATATGATGAAAAGACATGAGTTCTCACTGCCTTGAATTAGTTGGTATTTCTTGGGCTTTTTAGCTGATTGTACTCACTGCCTTTGTTGTCAGATATGTAGGTGTTATTCGCTGACAGATTTTGGTGTAGACAGTCTTATTGATGGTTGAGTGCCTAAATAGATTTCATCTCAAGACATTTTGGGTGACTTTACTAGAGATGTCTACACTCTACAGGTTTAACATTTATATGTCTTTAATATGTCTAATTTGGTGGATGGTGCGAGATAAATGCTAATATGTCTCTAATATGTCTACAGGTTTAACATGCACGGATGATATGCTGTCAAAATCAGATTTGGACATTTAAAGGCACGGATTATATGCTGTCAAAATCAGATTTGGACATTTAAAGGGACTCTTCTATATGTATTTCTAAATTAGTAATTTTTAATGTTAAAACTTTGTGTGATGTAAACATTTTATGATTTGAACTAGTTTCACCTGGTTGAATCTCTTTTAATTGCTAGTTTGACTTGAAAAATGTTATGTTATGATTATAAGTTGTAATGATAATTTTTCAAACTTTGATGCAAGCTGTTCATATTGTGTTTCTCTACTCAAATGAATATTTTAATAATATTAGCTTGTCATAACATTATGTGTTTAACTTTATTCTTGTAATGCTTACAACAATATGATTGCTGGCTCTTTTTTTTTTTTGGTGAAGTATATTTGATTTTGACTTCAGAATTAGATGCAAACAATGTGACATGATTGTTTGAGCTTTGTACATGATTTCGGGTCGGGTCGGGTCGGGTCGGGTATTTTTATTACCCGTCGGGGCGGGGATGAGGGTGATTATGAAATACCCAACAGGGTATGGGGCGGGGACGGGGCGGGTTTTGGCATTTCGGGTACGGGGACGGGGTGTTCAATACCCGGCCCTAACCCGCCCGTTGCAATCCCTAGCCGAGTGGCGTGCCGGTCGTCGGCTGGTCGACCGGCAGACGTCCAAACTGGGACCAACGGCTCTATTTTGGATCTGTTTGTTTTTTATGAGTTCCAACGGCTATTTCTTGTTTCCAAGTGGTTAAACTCACCCCTAATGACCTAGTAACCCTTATGAATGGTATTTATCCTTTGCCTATAAATAGAGGTCATGGGTCCCTGATTTTTGACAAAAAAAAATATCCAAGTTTCAAGTGTTTTCAAGAGAAGAAGTGTTTCATTGCTTTCCATTTTCAGAGTTCTTTCTATTGCAAAATTTTTCAGTTGGTTTTCAAGTCTTCTAAATCTTTACTACTGAAATTTTTCTCTCACTTTACTTCTTGAGCCTAAAATCATACTCCACTCTATAAGAAGTTGTAAGAGAGTGTTTGTGGTCTCCTAAATCACCAAGTGACTTGTATTCCATTGAGTTATGGTTCCTCTTGTGTGGAGGATAGTATTGTTGGAGTTGGGTACTCCGGTCTTGAGTAGACCAATTGTAATTCCTTGGGTGTAAGGTTCCTGTGTGGAAGTTTCCTTTGTGAATTTAGTGAAAATCCTTCATAGTGGTGAAGGCGGGGACGTAGAGTAGTGACTCGAACCTCGAAATAAATTCTCTTGTGTTTGCGATTGATTTCTTCTTACTCTTTATTGCTTTACATTCATATACTTGTGATACTATTTGTCTTGTTTTCATATTGCATTCATTTCATCTTCTTGTATTTTTCGGTCTATACTCATATCAACAAGGATGCAATTAAGCACCTCAACTCATCATTTAGAGGAATCAAAGAGGAGAAGTTCTAGAGCCCTTCACCAGGAATTCGGCTTCAATTTCTTATTTTGAGTGACCGCTTGCATCATACATCTTAACTAGTTTTTTTAAAAGTGCATTTGATTAGCATAATACCTATTTAGCCCCCTCCCCCCCTCTAGGTGTTTTTCAATATATATATATATATATATATATATATATATATATATATATATATATATATATATATATATATATATATAAGAAAAATGTATATCAGCCGGCGGCTGAGAGACCCTCTCAGCCTACGGTGATGTGGCACATTATTAGCCACACAAGAAAGGGCGCCCCGCCTATTGAAACAGTTGAAATTACTAAATACCCCTGCGGTAAAAGACAGTGATATGTATAGTTTATTATTTTTTTATATTTCTGACGTTAGTCAATATTTTCACAATTATCTTTTATAACTGCGGCCAAACTGCCACCAATTTTTATCAAATCACGAAACTAATTTGAATGCTTCTTTATTAATTTTTTGTTATCTGATTTGAAATTTACTGATTTTTTAATATAGTCGCAGTTTACTTTTTTTCGCATGTAATGTATAAATTATTATTTTTTTAAACTGCCACCAATTTTTATCAAATCACGAAACTAATTTGAATGCTTCTTTATTAATTTTTTTGTTATCTGATTTGAAATTTACTGATTTTTAATATAGTCGCAGTTTACTTTTTTTCGAAGGTAATGTATAATTATTATTTTTTTTACATATTGAATTCTGACAATGACTGCGACTATGATCGCAGTGCTTAACGAGAGCAAGCCGTAGACGTTTTTTTTTTGCTTGGTTAAATGTAATAACGGTGACTAATAACTGATAGTATAATCGCAGTTTACGTATTATTTTATATATTTGTTCTTCAATGTGACTGTTGTCTGAGCCGCCTATGAACTATTAAATTGTTTTTTACATATAGCATGCGATCAAGGACTGTGACTATGGTCGCAGTACTCACGACAACATTTTTTTTGGATGATTTTTTTTGCTAAGTTAGATGTAATAACGGTGACTAAGGACTGATACTATAGTCACAATTTACGTATGATTTTATATGTTTGCTCTTCACTGTAACTGTTGTCTCAGTCGCCTAAAAACTATGAATTTTTTTTACTTATTGCATGCGAAGTAGGACTGCGACTATGGTCGCAGTGTTTAAGTACAGCAGTCGCAGTTTTCTAATTTGTGATATACAGTGAAATATACAATGAAATATACAGTGAAATATACTGATTTGAGAGGATTGCAATCATATTCGCAGTATTATCTGTTTATATAGTTTAATTTTGGACTGCGACCATGGTAGCTGTTTATAATTTTATTGAATGCAAACAATCAAACTGTTTTATGACTGGACAGCGACCATGGTCGCAGTTTCATATGTAATTATTATATGAGTACTGCGACCATTATCGCAGATAAGATGCAGAAATAATAACTATACGGTATACTTTATATGTATTTTAAAAATATGAAAGATTTTTTTACAGATAGAAGTAAATTTTATTTATAACATAATATGGTCAAAAAGAGACCTTACAAAAAAAGAGCATTAAAAGCTGTCAACAGAAGACCAAATAGCGTTGAATATCAGAAGATCAGGAAATCCTAATCCTCGTCGTCATCACCATCATAAGCAGATTCGTCGTCTTCATTCTCTTCGTCTTCCTGTTCATCACTTATTTTCTCATCATCTTCCTGTTTTTGAGGGTTTTTTTGTTCATCGATAAACTCCCAGAATGGATCGTCTCTATCAAGCTCTTCCTCCGATCCGTGTCGAGAAAGCGAGCCTCCAGCATCAGAGGACATGCTTTCATCAAGCATGTCTCTGTCAAGTGGCTGAGGAATAATTTCCTCCTCACTAACCCACATGAAAACTTCATCATCCTCATGAAGAGGAGGATCAGTTAAAATATTATTTGATGTAGTGATATAGTCAAAAGGAGTGAAGTCCAGACTGGTATCAGATTCACTAGAATACCCTGGAGAAAGAGGACCGGTGGGGAATGATTGAAGTTGAAATCTGAGTGTTCAGAGGAAGAAGATGGGGAAGACATGATTCAAGAATGAATTATTTTCTGGAAGTTTTTGAAATCAAATTGAAAAGGAAGAGCAAAAATATAGTTTTAGATATGAGATAATATATTAGTTACAAGCACTATATAAAGGTAAAGAATGTGAAAGAATATGAATAGTAATAATAATTGTTATAGGTGACGGTTGAGTATGGGAAGAAGTGGTAAAAAAAATTAAATATTTAATTGAAGAGTTATGGCGGGAGAATCCGAAGAGTTCCTTTTTTTCAGAGTTTTACTACGTGAAGTACAAATTAACTTTTTATTGAATGTTTGTCCTATATCTTTAGATTACGTATGGTGCTCATCTTTCCTTTATCGAGATTAATATTAGTGCATCTCTTTTTTCGAGACTGTTGTTGTATCACGGTAGATAGAATATTAATTACTTCATTTAATTCAGTGTAATTAAGTAGTATTTTTATAAGATGTGATATACGCGAACTGATCTCAGGGTCGCAGTGCTAATCTACTTTGTAAACTTATAAAAAATCTGTTACATAAGGCATGCGAAAAAGATTGCGACTTTGGTCGCAGTGCTGAAAAAAGATTGCGACCTTGGTCGCTGTTCTGAACGAGGTCGCATTACTGAACGATAGCATGTTTCGTCTATTATTTTTATGGGAATAAGGAATGCGACTAGGGTCGCAGACGTGATATAAAAAAGGAATGCGACTAGGGTCGCAGACGTGATATAAAAAAGTTTTTGTTATACTATGACTGCGACTAGTGCCGCAGTCGTCATATAAAATTGAAAGTTATATTGTATTAATTCTGCGACGATGGTCGCAATGTTCGAAAGTTTTATTATACTATGACTGCGAATATGATCGCAGACTTTGTACAATGGTAAGAATTATGTTACATAAGGCATGTGAAAAAAGACAGCGTCTGTCTTCGGAGTGTTGAACGATATCATGTTTCGTCTGTAGTAGAATTAAGAATTTTATAATTGTAGATATATTCAGCTGAAAATTCTGTAGGTAAATTTTTGTTTGTGGATGATTTTGTACTAGTTTAGAAGTAAAAAAGGGGTATTTTTGTCAATTTGTTTCACGATTGTTTAGGCGGGATTTTTTTGATTTTTTTGGCGCCTACACTTTGCGGCCGATATGTGGCATATATTCAGCCACGTCACCGCCGGCTGAGAAACTCTCTCAGCCGTCGGCTGAGGTACAGTAACCCCTATATATATATATATATATATATATATATATACTTGTATCCTTTCAAAAGGATTTGATCCCGGATCCTTCCCACTCAAATTCAACCCTCCAACATTCGAATACAAGATCCACTCCGTTGAAGTTGATCTATACTATTTCAAGTATCTATAAACCAAAAATCAAGTGTTTTAAATACTTTTTGCCCATCCATCAAGTAGGGGAAAAACGGACGGCCTAAATAGTGAGTTGGTTAGTTTAACGGTGTAGAACATTTGAAATCTAACAAAAATTAGTTTATAGGGGTTTTTAAATGTTTAGATCATAATGAAATGGCCGGATCGAGAATTTGTATGTCTAAAGACATAGATCTAACCAACTCACTACTTTCGGCCGTCCATTTTGCGTCGCTTGATGGATGGGCAAAAAGTATTTAAAACACTTGATTTTTGGTTTATAGATACTTGAAATAGTATAGATCAACTTCAACGGAGTGGATCTTGTATTCGAATGTTGGAGGGTTGAATTTGAGTGGGAAGGATCCGGGATCAAATCCTTTTGAAAGGATACAAGTCTATATATATATATATATATATATATTATATATATATATATATATATATATATATATATATATATTTGAAGTGAAAATTTTTATTAATACCATAAATCAAACCATGGTACAAAATTGGTCAGCTTGCAAGTGTTTATGTATATCCCTGTCAAAGAGGAGGGAGAGGACTATTGTTGTCACCTCTAACTTTCACATGAGAACACAATCCACCCAAGATTCCAGTTATTTACAAGCAGTCATACACTCCAATTTGACAGAACAGTTTGCATTAAAGATTTCCTCTATTTTTCCAATTGCAAGGACCAAGGAGTATTCTGATATCCTCATAAAAACCCCTAAAAACCATTAACTTTGTTTTGATCTTTATATTGGAATATCCTTGCATTTCGTTCCTTCCATGTATGCCATGTAACTACAGCCAGACAGGCTTTTGCTAGAATAATAGATTTGGCCTTCTTTTTGAACTTGGATTGAAGGAGGACAGCTTCATCATGTAATGTACCAATGGGAGATCCTAGCATTGCCATTTTGAGTTTGCGCAAAGACTAGAGATAGGCAGAGAATGGGACATAAAAAAAATAAATGGCCTGTGCTTTCCTGACTTGTGTGACACAACACACAGATATCAGAGCCATAGATGTTTAGAGATTATATATGTTGCAATTAAAATAAAAGCATTGGTACCCAAAATAAATTTGACACAACTCAACCAATGTGTGGCTGTGGCATCTGTTGTGCGGGCGCAATCCAATCACAACAACCAAACAATAGAGAATCTCAAGATCTCCAGCACAAAGAACAACCAACAATCACACGAAGAACGCACAAATCACAAAGACGAGATTTAACGAGGTTCGGCCTCAATGCCTACGTCCTCGGGGCAATCAATGAAGAGATTTATATTAGGAAGATGATTACAATAGCTCTTGGTCTCTTTGAATGCAAGAGAACCCTTTGCTATCTCTTTTCGCAGGTTATCAAAACTCTAGAGTCAACATAGGCTTAAATACCTCATACAGCGGATCAGCAGATTTAACTCAGAACCCGACTGTCGGTCGACCGACTTCCTTATACCGGTCGACCGTGACGGTCGACCCAAGAAACCCGAGAGTTGGGTTTGTCAGTCAGTGTTTTCCGGTCGACCGGGCCGGTCGACCCAGAAAACCCGAGACTTGGGATCTGTCAGTCAGGCACTGCGGTCGACCGGGCCGGTCGACCGCTCCAACCTCTGTGCATGTTGTGCACGTCGGTTGACCGGACCGACCCTGCCTGATTCTGCTGCTGCTGCTGTTTTCTGCTGCTGTTCACTTTGCCTTCCGTCGTCGACTTCCTTGGCGATCTCCTCGACGCGACCCATGGCAATCCAGCAATCCAGTCAGCTTCCTAGGTAATAATCTCTCTCTTTCCAACAGCATCGTGACCACTAGATGAATTGTAACTAGAGAAATAGGGAAAAAAACACATTACAACTACTCTTATGGGAACCACTAATTGGGGAGAAGCGATTTCGTTACCTGGAATAGGGAGGTAGAAGGGTCCAGCAACACTCCGAGAGAATTTTTGTGATAGATAAGAGGGAAGAGGGAGAAGCAGTTGCGTGATGTGAAAGTCGAAAGTAGGAGGGTCTTATCAGCGTTCCGAGAGTCTTCTAAGGAGAGCTTGAGATTTGGAGGTAGAGCCCCTACAGAGTGTTGAACACAATTTCCAACAGAAGTCCTCCTCCTAGGATGCACAGGGCACGACCGATACTGAGGCTGATGTGTTGGCTGATATTATTTGTCTTTGGATTGAGGTTGTGGATGCTAGAACTAGTGGAGCTTGCTGATATTTATAATCGGGGGCGTAGTTAAGAAATCATAGCACATGATAGGTGCAAATTTGATAGGATTAGGCTGTTTGGAACCATTTATGAATTCGGTTGCGACTCCCCGATTGCAAATAACCACCGACCTCTTCAACTTTTCTTTTTTATTCAGTGTGGGTCTGTGGCAACTCCTCTTGTTGCTGTTGCGCTTTACTACTTCGACCGGCCTGATTTTTATTTTGCTGCAAATAAGTGGGAGAAGTAAACATGCTCCAAATGGGAAGCGGCTCGCGCCATAAAGGGGGACCGATATGGTACCGCCGGGCTAAGGCTCCCACAGTGGAGGGACTACATTGGCTACCATACAAAATGAGGACATTCTTAAATGGGGTAAGAAAGGTCAGAGAAGCGAAGGATTATCTTCCTAACTTGACAAAAGTCCACATCCTTTTATCCTTTTTCCTCCCCCTTGTCGACATGGTGAACAATCTCGGGTTCAGTGTGAGTGGAACAAGCCTCATCCATCTTAGACAGAGCTAATGTTGGCTCAAAGACTCATCACTCTAGTTTTAATGATGATTAACTCATACAGTCATAGCACTAATGATCTTACGATATTTAAGTGACATGTTTAATCAAGATCTTAATGATTTTTTTTAAATTCAACAAAAAAATTCAAAGTTAAGTTTTAAAGTTAACAAGTGTTGATTTAAGAGCTCAAATACAAAGATTATATCAAGCGTTTAAGGAATCAAAACAAAGAAATCAAGATGAAGAAGAAGATCAAGATTCAAGATCGGGAAGAAAACTTGAAAGTTTGTAAAAGAATTTGTAAGTGTTTAAATGTTTTATAAAGTTTAGATTAGACTTGATTGCTCAAATTCACACAAATGCACAAAAAGTTTTTATATTGATTTGTTGAGTTTCATTGAAAATAAATTTGTGGTTTAAAGTGTTGTTTCAATAAAACTGAGTTTATTTATCAAAATAAGTTTATTTTGGATTATGTGTATTGGACTTGTCCTCCTACATAAGAGCTTGATCGAATGATTTAAAAACTTATTTTGGATTTTTGGAATTTTTTTTTGGAATTTAAGTTTATAGTTTATAGTTTTAATTTTTGGAATTTTTTTTAACTGGTTTATATTTCAAAAATGAATTTTAAACATCTCAAATGTTTGAAAGATGTGTTGATTTTCATTCATACATATTGGTTCTTAATTGTATTTACTAGAACTTATTTTTGTGGATTTTATAAAAATATATTTAGATTTCAAAATATGTTTAAAATACTGTCGAAATTACCAGGATAGTCGACAACTAGCTCATGGTTGTCGACTGACATGTGAACAGATAGAGCCAACACAAGGCTCAGTCTACAACAACCAGAGTCATCTGTCAACAAGAATCTGTACAGAGAGCTTAGTGAGCTCAAACTATCGACAGTTATGGTATTGTTGTCAACAGCAAGCTATCACAGCAGTTCTGCACTGACGTCTGTCCAATATTTGGCCATAACTTTCTACTTCGACCTCTTATTGATGTGATTCAAGTTGCATTATAAAGTTAACTTAAAGGGATACAATATCTTCATATATGATCATTATCTAAATTCTAACATTTATGGTGTCAAATATTGATTTTAAATCAGCCTATATGTTGAAAGTAGTTTTTACAGTTTCAGTTTGACACCCTTTAGTATTTTGATCATACTTTTCTAACACAATCTCTGATTCATGTGATTCTTATTCCATTAGAAAGATAACTTAAATATTTACAAATTCTTCATAAAGTAATTTCTAGATTCCAGCATTTTGACCTCAAAAATGAGTGCTAAGTTTGCCTATGGGCAGAGTCACTCGACCTGTTGACTATCAAGTATAGTTGTCAATCATCCTTGTGCAATTTTTGAAAAAATTTGACCATTGGAGTCATGCTTGTCAACAGTCATGTGTTAGTTATTAGCTGCCAGGCAGTCAACTTACATGTTTTGCCTCCCAACGGCTATTGTCTCGTCTAAATCATTCCAGATTTGTTCTAATGGTTATTTCATGATTTTAACATGTTTTAATTATTAGGATTTACTGAGTAATGGTCTCTAACTTTTTACTATAAATAGGAGTGATTAGAGAATGTTTTATAATAAAGATTTAAAAAGGTTATCAAGTTTCTATTCCTTTTAGTCATTGTATTTGATTTTACAAAAGTTTTCTTTAGTTTTTAACTTTCAACCTTCTCTAGTCTTCTCACACAAGTTTGAACTATCATCTTTATATCTATCCTATAGAATTTTTGTTAGTGAGAGAGTTTTCTTTGTGATCAAGGAGTTGTTCACAAATTGTTTTGATTCATTGTATGTAGAGTGGTTAGAGGTTACAGCCTTGAGCGAGCTTGCTCATTCATGTAATTGTGTTCTTGTGGGAACAGGTGAGGGAGTTTGTAGGTGTTGTGGCATGAGTGATCTTGTGAGATCGGAATATAGTGAAAATCCTTCATTGCGATGAAGGTGGGGACATAGAGCAAGTTACTCGGTCCTCAAAACAAATCTACTATGTTTGTGATTGCTTTTCTCTCTCTCAACTCAACTCTACTCACTCATGTTTATATCTTGCGTGCTTATACTTGCTATTTTTATATGTTTGATATTGTTTTACATTCTTGAACTCATCTTTAACCAAGAAAGCAATTGAGCACCTCGGGTCTTATCCGAGAGGAATCCTGAGGAGAAGTTCAGAGCCCTTCACGGGGTATACAACTTCATTTCTTGATTATTAGTTTGTTATTTAAATGTGTTGATTTAGTTAACTTGTAACGATTGATAATTGTTTTTTATTCCACATTAGATTAACAAATCAGCTATTCACCCCCTCTAGGTGATTTCAGTTAGGACCCTCGGTGCCCACGTCCATATTTTGGGCATCAACTTCCTCAGGCCTAAGAAAATCTTAGGGTTCAACATCTTCAGGAATGATCTAAGATGTAGCCCACCTTAAAGGGGTGACTTAACTAGAAAGGAAGAGTGGAATGACTACCTCGCACACAAGGAAGGTCGAGATTTCCTAGGTTTGAAAAGTCACGAGAAGATAACAATGACAACAACAATGCAAATATTCCTTCAGATGTGGGGGGTTTATAGGCTCTCAATTGCGCTTCATGGACGAACAGACGTGATGGTCGATCAATGAAGATACACCATGTTTTCCTAATGCATGGTTTCTCGCAAGCATTACATATGCTGCCAAATTCAAAGAGACAGAGAATCTCATCCATCCAATGCCACCCGATCCAAGTGACCAGAATTTGATATACATCCGACTGTGAGACCTAGGTCCCATAATTCAAAACCCCCATCTTGATGGCAAATGTGTGAACCATGCCTAGCACGTAATGCCCAGGATGTGCCCTCAGTGGGCCACAACCCAATAAGAAGATTTCAACTAAACGCCGCGGACCTAACCACCTCAGGCCTAATTGTCTAGAGCCCAAATGAGGCTGAGCCAAACTACCTCCGGCCCAACTATGTCGGGCCCTAGGTCAAGCCTGGTACCCATAAGCCAAGTTCAAAGAGTTTTATCTTGGAGAGAATATCTCGGAATCCTTGTTGCCTAAGAAGTCTACTCCATGAAAGAATGACAATTGTGATAACTTGGACAAGGGGAAGACCCCTCGACACAAACCCTATAAATAACCTCTTAGACCGTCGATGAAAGGGACCCTTTGGAAACTCAAGATTTACCACCATCCTACTGTTGTCAACTGCGAGGCTTGGTTAGCCAAGCCTCAGTGTCCTTAACATTAGACTCGACCATGGTTTAATTCAAACCACCAGTTTGAATCGAAATCGGGTCGGTTTCGAACCAAACCAAAATCGAGCCCCGATCGTCCAGTTCCGATTTTGATTTTATAGAACAAAACCACTGGCTTCGATTCAAAACCATTTTTTATTGGCTCGCTGGGCTAGGCGGGTGACCCGCTGGCCTAGTGAACTGTTTGGGTTGGTAAAGACATAAATATGAAAAACATATAATTTGTGTGAGCCCGGATTTGAATCCGGGACCTCCAATGAGTGAGATTAAAGTGATGACCAAAAACGCCACTTAAGTATTTAAAATTACTTTGTAAAGAAATACTATTTATCATGTTTAATCAGTTATAAAATCGAAACCGAAACTGAAAGAAGAACCGATGCCGCCGGAACCGAAACCAGAACCGGCGCTGCCGGTCCGATTTCGGTTCCTCCGATCCCCGAATCAAGCACTGACAGTTTCAGAACCTGAACCATTGGTTTCAGAACCGCGGTCTGATCCACCTGACCTTGTCCCTTGTGCTTGCAGGTCCATACCGATAGTCAACCCGTCAACCCCATCTACAAACAATTCTTGATGTTTGATAAAACACCTCTCTTTCTCTCCCTCTCACATTCATATGTCAAAAAGAAAGTGGCATAAAAATATTATAATACCAAAAAACTAAGCTAACATTTACATCCATATTTCAAGAAAGATTTAAAATAATAAAAGAGCCACATTTATTCGAGATCACTTTTTAAATAAGAATTTGCAATAAAAAAAGAACATTCATTAGAGATAGAAAATATGATATTTATCTCAAAAAGAAGATGAAGGTTTTTTATATTTATTTAAAAATAGGATTTATAGAATCCAGAGCAAAACACCTATAAAGTAAGGTAAATGAAGAAATTAATAAAAAAAAAAATTAACATCATATTTTTTTTGCATGTGTATAGTACGTGACTAAAAATATAGTAAAATAATAATAAACAATTATAAGTAAAGTCAATGAATTAATAAATAGATGTTAATCATTCTTGGGTATATATCCATGATTAGTTAAATCTTATTAAATCCCCAATGACCAATAACAAAGTCATATACACTCTTAATACACCAAAAGAGAGGGTTGGTGAATCCCCAAGTTTTGGTGGTTTGGGTATGAGAGCGTGCAGAAGATATTAGAATATAAAGATATTGCTTTCAACCTTCTCTATACTTTAGAGTTCTACTGCAGTTATATGAATATTAAAATGATCTGAAAGTAACCTTGGTATAATTTTCACCCGGTGCATATTTAAAAAGAGGGTAAAAATTCCTGTTGCAAAAGCTCAAATTTCAACCCTTGAAAAAGAGCCCAACCTACTAGAGTATGTTAAAATATAAAATAATTCCTTCCCTAGAAAAAAGAATATATGAAATAAGTATAATAATATTGGCCCCAACTGTTACCATAACTTTGAAGTTATCATACAGAAAGAGGGCGTATTTGAATTGCCTCGTATATCAATTTGCTAGTTATTCCATTATGGTGGAGTTTTTCCGCTGTGTATTATCAGGTGGTACGATCACACACCACAAGCAAAAAGATTAGGGATTATAGGTGTATGTGTAAAGTAAAAATCATAACAGAGAGAAATAGGCGGTGACACGAGATTTTTACCTAAAAACGTAATGGGGAAAAAACCACGGAGAGGAGAGGAGAGGAAGACTAATCTCTGGAGTACAAGAATTACCAGGATTCTATGTGCCAGGCTTAGTGCTGGGCTTCATGGGTTAAGGAAAAAGGAGATGATCCCTCCACTCTCGTTGAAAGAGAGAGGCTATATATACTCTATCTGTCCTACATGCATAGGGGCAGATGATACGAGCGTGATCCTCGCAACCGATAATCTGCATGTGCTGGTTTATTGTAACAACTGTGATGATGGGTGCTTGATTGTTAGGATTGCATATAGAGAAATCTACCTTGATCAATAATTTTCCAGACTGGAGGGTGTTGACACATTATGCACGCGGGGGAGGATTGAATTGTGTAACTGTAGATGTAGATCAGGGATGATTTGTTGCCATTATTGTACTGAAGGTGGAAATCAAGAATGATCTGTTATCGAGGTTATCTTGCGTGAGTTGAAGTCTTCGAAAAGAAGAGAGCTCTGGGATGCTTGAGAGCACGCAGCTTCCTGGGTGGAAGTATCATCAGGGTGAAGAATCACTTATGAAATGGCTCCGGAGTGACAGAGGCTTTTGTTTCCTTGGACATGTGTCATCATCCTGTGAGGGTCAGATTTTTGACTACCACAGATGCGCCCGCTCTTTCGCTTGTCGGAGCCTACTAGAGAGAAGTGGGAGTGCAAGTTGGTGAAAGCTTCTTTGATACCTTTGGTTTGACTTGGTGTTGTGGGTAGGGGAAGATTTGGACCATTAATGAGGATCTCACGGATTGCGATGGAGATCATGCTGCTGGATGACAACTGGTGTGCCGATCGATCTGGCCTCTTGGAATTGATAATTAGCATCTCTTCAGATTTTGGTGCCATAATGATTGAGATCATGGGGAAGTCGCAGTTGATATCGTGCTTCTCTGATTGACCAAAATTCCCAGAATGTTAATTGTCTTTGTAGAGATCGAGAATTTGAATGGAAATAGTTTAGCTCCTCTTCTATCTATAAATAGGTTGATTCCTTCGTGTAGAAGTACTTCTTTCATCTCCTCTGAGAAGTCCATATTTCACATAAGTTGAAAAATTAAAATTCTAAATCTTAAATAAAGATTCGGCTAAAAGTTCTAATTACATTGAGACTTTAATATTAAATAGAGATTCTTGTTAAAGAGAATAGATGAAATTATAATTGTTATAAATTACTATGAGGGTTGAGACCCAAACAATAAAAAAACACATGCTTACATTCGTCCCCGTTGTTCTATCACCGAATTGTGTCCCACTCCCTTGCATTCTATCAACGAATTATGATTATAATTGTCTCCCCCTCTCAAATTCTGATTCCTAATCTTTCTCTACTTTATCTCTCCTTTCTCTCCCCTCTCAGCTCCTTCTCTCTTTTGAGAATTCTTATTCCAAACTAGACTAATCTAAAAACCCACAAAAAGCCAAAGAGTATTCAAACTTATCACATCTAAAGTCATAAAAACCTTAAAATATATCTGTTATAAATATGAATTATATAAGGAGTATAAGTTGTATAAAGAATAGTATAGAAATAAGAGTAGGATTAGGTTTTTATATATCTAATAATACAATTGAGGTGAGAGATCTCTATCTATATTTCTCTACTAAATTCTTGTTCATGGTATCAGAGCTCTACGGCTCAAGATCCGGAACTCTAACCTTAACCTCTCTCTCCACTTTTATTCTTCATTATAATCTTTTCAACTTTTTCTCTCTTTCTTTTCTTCTTCATTAACCGCAAGAACCAGATCTTCATCTTCATTCAAGCAACCAAGGCAACCCACCTTGACCTCGCTTCCTTCCTATCTACCCATCGTCTTCATCACCAACAACTTCATTGAACCACGACTTCGAAGACCTCGCTTCCCTCCAGTCAACTCATCAACCTTGACCCCGACCAACTTCACTGAACCAGTGAACACTTCGAATCTAGCTTCACAATTCAATCCAATTTGAACCTAACTTCAATATCTAAATCGAATTTGATTCAAACCTGACATTCAACCCAACATCGACTTCAGCTAATGACCAGACCCTTATCACCTGTAATCCACCAATCCTCGGCGCCTCTTCTTGTAGCCATCGACCTCATCTTCTTTCTCCTCTTCTTTTGCCTTCTTCCTCTCTCATCTTGGTCCTATCTCGATTAAGCTAAAATATATTGTTTGGTATGTTTTGAATAATATTTTGATGGGTGTTTGGGAGGTTTAATTTGTCGGTTGTTAGTGTTATTTGTGTTTTTGGAATACATGTAGGGCCGTTTGTTTCGCGTAAAACTCCGTAATTCGTAAATGACTTACTATCCAGTTACAACTACGGCGTTTGTTTGGACCGTAATTCGTAAAAGACTTACGTAACTCAACTAACACTCACTTGCAACCCAGTTATCACTCACTTACAGCCCAGTTACAGTTAATTTTGTGGTCATACAAATTTGTAATATTTTTTTATATAAATATTAACATTTTTTAATATTTAACTTTTTAATATTTATTTGCAGTATTAAAACTTTTAAAATCACCAAATAGTAATTTTGTGGTCAACTTTTTCACTTACGACTTATACATTACGACAACCAAACACCGTAAAGTACAATACACTTTTCCACTTTACAATTTTATATTACCAACCAAACACCGTAAAAATTACATACATGTAACTCATTTACAATTGTAAAAGACTTTACCAATTACAACTACGAATTACGGCCAGTTACGATAACCAAATAGACCCGTAATTTGATCCGAGGGAGGATCATTTGGTGTTGGTGCTCTTTTTTGATAATTAAATCCCGAGAGGGGATTTTTGGTTTAGGGTAGCACTTTATTTGTCTCTAGGTAAGTTAGGAGATTTAGTTAGACATGGAGGAGGATTTGAAGTCTAATTTGAAACATGTTCATATATCAGGAAAATTAATAATAGAAAATTATCTATTAATGGAGAGAATTATTTGTAGCAAAGAAAGATTGTGGAGATTCATGTGAGAGGATGAAGGAAAGTGATACTTAATCAAGCCTCCTCCAGAGCCGATGATCGATGAGTGGGAAAGAGAGGATGCAAAGCTTTTCTCTCAGATTATGAATAGTTTAGAGCATAAAGTATAGGATGTCATAATGCACACATCAACTGTGATAGAGATGTCTGAGTGCCTAGAAGAGATATCTTCAGGATTGAATAACCTTAACAGTGTGTAGGATGTGGTACAGAAGTTGCTTTGTAAATAAAAGGGGATAAGCCCCTTTCATAATATTATGCAGACTTCAAGACATCGTTTAAGGAGTTAAAAGTACTATTTCTAATATCTATAGACTTGAGAAAGACTCAATTTCAGTGGAGTAGCTGGGTGTTCTTATATTCTTAAGGTGATAATTTGGATTGAGTTTCACTATGTAAACACAAAACACAACGACAGCCAACTACCTTTTTTAAGGTGGAAGAGGTATCAAATCCCATGTGCCTTTCTACTATAGAATCGTCATTTCCTCTTGCATAGCAGACCTCCAAGCTAAATCTGATAGGACTTATGACATGGACTTGAGAATAGAGTGAGAATCATGAGATGAGATAAAAGAATGAAAAGGTGTTGAAAATGAACATAAGACATAAAATTATATACAAGATGTGCAATACAACTTTGTTTGCATTTTCAAAGGCCAATAGGTCCATTAAGATCAGAATAAATATCATCAAGAGAAATATGCTCAGAAGAAACAATAAAATTCTCACCAGATTGTGTATCAAGAACTGTAACAGAAGAATGGCACAGTCGTGGGATCTGAGGCAGGCTGCGGAGTATCATCAGTTATACTCCTAGAGGATAATAGGACCTCTGACATGGACTTGGGAATAAAGTGAGAACCAAGATATGAGATAAAAAAATGAAAAGGTATTTAAAATGAGCATAAGATATAAATTGTATAAGATGTGTAGTACAACTCTGTTTGCCTTTTCAAAGAAAAATGGGTTCATTAAGATCAGAATGAATATCATCAAGAGGAATATACAGAAGAAACAGTAAAATTCTCACCAAATTGTGTATAAAGAGCTGAAATAGGAGATTGGCACAGTCGTGGGATCTGAAGCAGGCTGCAGAGTTTCGTTATTTATACACCTTAAGAGGCTTATCCTTGGTAGATGGCATTTATTCTTATTTGTTATTCTTAAAGATGACTCATTATCACCAAACTTTAACAAAGAAGACTCAGACTCAAAATAGGATTTACACTTAAAAAAGTAACATCAGCAATCAGCAGAAGTCATAAACTTGTTCAGATTAGGACAATAACATTAGTATCGCTTCTGTGTCCTTGTGTACCCAAAGAAAGCACTTTTGAAAACTTTAGGGTCTAATTTAGTTTGATTATCGTGAATAAAACAAATACCCCAAAAATCTTTAGAGACAAAGCAAAGACTTCCTTGTGTGGATGAAGTAAAAAGTATGGAATTTGACCCTCGAGCACAAAAGATGGCATATGATTGATAAGATAGAAAGCGGTAAGGATTGCATCACTCCAAAAAATTTAGGAACCTTTCTGTAAATTAAAAGTTATGCGTGTAACTCCTAATAGATGTCTATTTTTATGTTTTACAATATCATTCTTTTGAGGAGTAAAAGAACATGATGATTGATGAAGAATACCATTTTTATGCATAAATCCAAAATGGTAAACTAAAGAATTCTTTCGCATTATCTGATCGTAAAACACGAATAGATACACCAAACTGACTTTTGATTTCAACACAAAAATTTAGAAACACAAAAAACACTACTAAAGGATTTTTCATTAAATATAACCAAGTTACGTGAGAATAATCATCCACAAGAGTTATAAAATACCTAAACCCAAGTTTTGAACTAATAGGACATGGTCCCCAAATATCAGAATGCACTAAATCAAAATGCCCATCAACTCTTTTGTCAACTCGTAAAGAATAAGACATACAGTAATGTTTACCCAACGACATAACTCATAATCTAATGAAGACACATGACTCAAAGTAGAAACTAAATTTTTTATTTTTGTAAAGACAGATGATCTAACCAACAAAGAATATCCAAGTAAGGAAGGGAATTAGAGCAAGCTACCACTTCAGAACCTCTTTCAAGATGATAAGATCTCCAGATTCATGACCTATGCCAATCATCTTTTGTGTTCAGAGTTCTTGAAATGCATAATAATCACGAAAGAAAGTTATTGAACAGTTCAAAGATTTAGTGAGTCGGCTAACAGATTAAAAATTAGATAGGAATTTTGATATATAAAGATTAGAAGAGATTGATAAAGATGGCGTAGCATTAATGGTACCCACATCTTCAGTATAAGATGTAAAACTATCTACTAATGTTACAGAATGCAGTGAGAATATTGATTTCAAATTGGATAAGATACCTTTATTCCCAATCATATAGTCAGATACTGTAACGCCCCGATTCCACGGATACGGGGGCGTCACTGCGACGTATATACGTAGGTCAGGAAAGGCCCCCACGTATACACGCTAAGCATAAAATACAACAAGCAAGGATCAGAGTGCAACGCAAAGCATGGTATACACACATAAATGCCAACATAAAGTACAGATACAAGTCATCACAGTATGATAAACATTACATATTCCATATGTCTTTTATCACAACTCAGTCCAAAAGTAAAATATACAAGACATACACAAAACGCTCACGAGGGAGGTGAGGATCCCGTGAGTCAAAAGAAATCTGGAGTAAAAGCACTGGAGCTAGATTGCCTGCTCACCAGAGGAAGCTCAATCTGCAGTGGACGGCTCCACCACGATCCAAGCCTCGGAATCTGAATATGCAAATCCAAGGGGTCAAGACAAATAGTAATAAATGAACTACTGCCAAGTGGCTAGGGGACATGGATGGGGTCAGAACACAACTATGAAATAAAGGGACGAGTATAACATAATCGACATGAAATGGAAATCCAAAGTAATGCTAACTACAAGCAAAAGTGATCGTATACGCTTAAGTCACTGTCCCATGAGACTAGTACGTCGAAGGAATAATCCAAACAAGGAAACCCTCATACATATACCTCTATCTCATGCCACAGGAAAACAAGCGTATAGGATCAGAATTGCAATTCATACGACAGTCAAACAGGGCTACACAACAAGTGCAACACAAATCCAAAACAGGAACTAATAATAGTTAAAACCGGAATCATCACTGGAATCACGGAAATCATAACAAGTGCCACAACTGGAAACATAACTAGAAAACATACCTGGACGTCAAGATCCATAACAATAACCATAACAGTATCAATTATTATTAATATTACTCGTCTAACCCATATATCTAGGTATGTGCCTCGGTATCGATCCCAACTCACATACATCCATATATCGGAAAGTCGAGGGTCGTTATCGGAAGTAGATAGAGAACTGATATAGCTTCTTATAGTGCTTCACATGTCCACATACACTGGGGACCAGTTTGGTGGTCCAACGGTTCCCACCGCCTGGGACCGGCTAACAGGCTCGATAATAGTTCACATACACCGGGGACCAATTTGGTGGTCCAACGGTTCCCACCACCTGGGACCGGCTTGGAGGCTCAAGGTCCCCCATATACTTCCATCACTATAAGCAAGGTATCATTCCGGCATCCATCACTTCCACCCATACCCCATATAAGTTGTAGCTTATTAAAGATTATCAGTTTACGGGAATAAATGAACATGACAGTAGTAACCCTACAGACTCAAGAGGTGGCCCCCATGGATTCAAGAGGTGGCCCCCACCGTGTGGTGTGGCACTTTGTTCCATGTGGCACTTTGTTCTGAGGGAGTGGATTCTAGAGGTGGCCCCCACCATTGGACGGTGTGGCACTTAGTTCCATAAAACAAGGCAGGGTTCCCGCAAATAAGATAATCATAAAGTCAAGTGTATCATGCTTGGTTTAAGGATAGCATGACAGAGTGGTGATGTCTAGCAAGCAATAAAACATAACAATAAATGTAGAATGGGCCGGGTCAATCATGACATAACTATAGGGTCTGGCAAGGTGGTGGCATGTCAGTTGGTCAGGTGATAACATACTAGGTGTCATGTGATATACATGTGTTAAAAGAAAACACGAGATTGACAAGTGTTGATAATGTCACTTAACAAATCGTGAAGTAATACGAGGTAAGATCCAACAAGTCATAAGTCCTAAAGTACCAGTCATGAAGTACAAGAAACCATAATGCATAACACATAAACAACGACAAGATCCAATTTTAGAAAAGAAATCATTTAAGACATATAGTCAGAATTAGTCGACTAGGGTCAAGGGACTAGTCGACTAATATAGGTTTCAAGTCGACTAACAGGTACGCAAGTCGACTAAGTCTGGGATAAAGAGAATTGGGGTCACTGTTCCAGGAAACATTAGTCGACTAAGGCAAAATGGCTAGTCGACTAAGGTGTTCAAGTCGACTAATAAAATAGGCTTAAGTCGACTGGGCCGAGAGTTGGTTTCTGGTCCAAGGAGGGCTAGTCGACTAGGTGAATTCAGGAGTCGACTAATATAGATTTCCAGAGAGTTTATCAGTCGACTAATAGTCGGAGTAAGTCGACTAATACAGAGTTTTCCGGAAAAACTAAGTTTCAGCTAAGTGTTCTAGTCGACTAGCCCCTAGGATAAGTCGACTAGTCGTGGGAAAAACTGTGACAGAGCAGAATTTCTGGGAGTTGTGTTAGATGGCTAAATTCATGATTTTAGGTAACGTAGATGTACAATAGGGGTAGACACAAGTGCTCTAGGGCTAATTCAAATCTTGGTGAGTGAAATACTCACATGGAAAGGTTGGATTTAGTTCTTGATGACCTAAAAATAGGATTTTTAAGAATCTAGTGTATAAGAGTTACTAATATAAGTAATTAGGAAGCTATCTAGGTCTTGGTGAGTAAGGTACTCACTTGGATGGGTCCAATTAGGGGCTTGATCCAAGAAGAAGATGATGGCCTTAATCCTTGAGTGGTTGTTGAAGCATGAGATGGAGATGTTGAACTTGGAGTTGCCTTGGAGGTTGGAGGTGATGCCCTTGATGCTCTAGATGAACTCTTGTGTTGGAGGAGGAGATGGAGGAGAAGAGATTAGGGTTTCTTGGTGCTAGGGTTGTGGAGGAGATGAGGGAATTTTGGAGGAGCTCTCTTGTTGAAGGGGAAGAGAAAAGGGTGATTTGCAAATGGAAAGGATTATATAGGTTGGGGATTTTGCAAAGGAGATGCAATAGGATAGATGCAAGGGGCTTTCTTGCAAAAAGGGAGGTGAGGTGTCCCTCACAAGGCCACTTGGCCGGCTAAGGGAAGGAGAGAGAGTTAGTGGGGTTAGGTGAGAATGTGAGTGGGAAATGAGGTGGCAATCTAGGTGGAAATTAGGAATATGCAATTATTGAAAAATGCCCGAAATTCAAGTATCTCGGAATGATCTGAAAATTTTACCAAAAATCAGGAAATATATATAAAGACCGATAGTGAAATCCGTTCGAAGAAATACTGTATAGTTTTGAAACTAAAAATCTGGAATCAGCTACCTACCGACTCTGTTTGAATTTCCATAAAATCATAAAATTCTTTGAAAAAGAATATAAGTAGGAATTGTAATTCTAAAAGATAAAGTCTAAAGGACCATCATGAAATTCCAAGCAATTTGAGAATTAAAAATCCAGGAATCGGTCAGCGGCACTGGCCGACACCGGTTTTGAAGATTTTCAACTTAATCACAGAAAATTCCAGAAAATCATAGAAAATCCAAAATATTGGAAAACGATGTTTAAAACTGAAATCGATCGAATCGGATAACCAGAATGTCTAAAACAAGTAAATCTCTTGAGATCGAGTCCCGGCTCAGACAAAGGCTGACTCCGAGTTCACCGATCCGAATTCAAGGCAAAACAATCATATAAGGAATTCATAATACAGAATAAATACAGGAAACAAATCGAAAAAATACGATCGAAAATCTGAATACGCAACTAAGTACGTATTCCGGGAACGGGGTATTACAATCACCCACCTTATAAAAATTGCGTCCTCGCAATTTCGTTAAGGGGATAAATTGAACACAAAGGGGACAAGGGCACGAATGAAGGCTTCATAAAACCAAAACAGGGGATAGGATGAATACAGGAAGGACCAGAATGAACAATGATAGAATGACAATGGAAAAATATTAAGAAGGATAACCAATTCAAATACAAGATCTGGGGTAGTGGTTACCATGACGTCCTCAGGGCTCCTGGTCTGGATACTGGTCTTCCCACTCTGCTGCATCATCTGAGGCCTCTGCTGCCATGATGTGAACTTGTCCTCTCCTCTGATCTGCTCTCGGTCTCATTCCCCTATACTGATGATCATACCGTTGGGGTGGAAACGGAGCTCTCCGGTCAACGGGCTCGGGGTACCTCCTCAGTGGCTGCGCTGGAAGTGCTGGGGCTGGATGAGCTGGTCTGACTGGTGCCACCTGTCCAACCTTCCTGTGTGGGCAATCCCTCAGCATGTGTCTCCCTGATCCACACTCTAAACATAATCCTTT
This sequence comes from Agave tequilana, assembly GCA_038442645.1. Lineage (NCBI taxonomy): Eukaryota > Viridiplantae > Streptophyta > Magnoliopsida > Asparagales > Asparagaceae > Agave > Agave tequilana. The sequence goes on along the minus strand of JAVJIF010008019.1, from coordinate 112,713 downwards.
GGCCACTCGACACTCCCTCTTATAATGCCCGGGCTTGTGGCAATAATGGCATGTGATCAGGGAAAGAGGGGTCTGGAATGGTCTCTTCATCATCGGGCCCTGGGTTACCCTATCTGCACCCTCCTCATCCATCAACTCAAGAGGTCTCTTCTTGGCCTGGCTCCTCATCTGATTCTCCTTCTTCTTCTCAAACCCACGCTCTATTTCCCGAGCGGTGGTGAGAACTTCTGCATATGTCTTCAGGTGATGGGGCATTAGGTACATCTGAATATCCATCTGAAGACCCTGTTGAAATCTGCTTGCCCGCTTCTCTTCATCCGTTACCATATAAGGGGCAAAGCGGCTCAATCTGAGAAACTCCGCGGCATACTCATCCACGGTCTTACTCCCCTGCCGAAGTCTGATGAATTGTTCTTCCATGTCCTTCTGAGCTGTGACAGGGAAGAACCTGCTGTAGAAACTCTTGGAGAAGGTGTCCCAAGTGACAGGCTTCTCCAGTCTGGCCTCCTCTGCTAGCCACCAAGTCCTGGCTATATCCTTTAGCTGAATCTTGGCAACTTCCACTTGGTCCTCCTGTGGGACCCTGGCTGCATTCAATAAATCTGAAGTGTCTGTCAGCCATTGCTCAGCATCCAAAGGTTTCTCTCCACCCGTGAATGTAGCTGGCTGTAGCCTCCTGAAGTCCGATATGTTCCCCGGCCTCTGACCCTTAGGTGCTGCTATCTCTTGCCGGAGAAGCTCGGTCTGCTGCTGCTGATTTTCCATCTGTTGTTGCTGGTTCTCCATCATGGTCTGGATAACCCTCAATATATCCCCACTCTCTCCCGCTGCTCCACCCGACGCTGATCCAGAGTTGCTGCGACCCGATCTCCTCTCCATCGGTACTAGGTATGGATAGGCTGGAAGGAGCTGGAAAGGAAATGGAAGGATTTCAGGATATGAAGGACGGAATTAAGAGGGACTAGATAAATCAAAAGGACTAGACAACTTTGTACATTGATGTTGGCATCCGCAAATTCCTAGAATTTGCTACTTGTTGTACTATGGAGGTAAGAGCCTAGGCTCTGATACCAACCTGTAACGCCCCGATTCCACGGATACGGGGGCGTCACTGCGACGTATATACGTAGGTCAGGAAAGGCCCCCACGTATACACGCTAAGCATAAAATACAACAAGCAAGGATCAGAGTGCAACGCAAAGCATGGTATACACACATAAATGCCAACATAAAGTACAGATACAAGTCATCACAGTATGATAAACATTACATATTCCATATGTCTTTTATCACAACTCAGTCCAAAAGTAAAATATACAAGACATACACAAAACGCTCACGAGGGAGGTGAGGATCCCGTGAGTCAAAAGAAATCTGGAGTAAAAGCACTGGAGCTAGACTGCCTGCTCACCAGAGGAAGCTCAATCTGCAGTGGACGGCTCCACCACGATCCAAGCCTCGGAATCTGAATATGCAAATCCAAGGGGTCAAGACAAATAGTAATAAATGAACTACTGCCAAGTGGCTAGGGGACATGGATGGGGTCAGAACACAACTATGAAATAAAGGGACGAGTATAACATAATCGACATGAAATGGGAAATCCAAAGTAATGCTAACTACAAGCAAAAGTGATCGTATACGCTTAAGTCACTGTCCCATGAGACTAGTACGTCGAAGGAATAATCCAAACAAGGAAACCCTCATACATATACCTCTATCTCATGCCACAGGAAAACAAGCGTATAGGATCAGAATTGCAATTCATACGACAGTCAAACAGGGCTACACAACAAGTGCAACACAAATCCAAAACAGGAACTAATAATAGTTAAAACCGGAATCATCACTGGAATCACGGAAATCATAACAAGTGCCACAACTGGAAACATAACTAGAAAACATACCTGGACGTCAAGATCCATAACAATAACCATAACAGTATCAATTATTATTAATATTACTCGTCTAACCCATATATCTAGGTATGTGCCTCGGTATCGATCCCAACTCACATACATCCATATATCGGAAAGTCGAGGGTCGTTATCGGAAGTAGATAGAGAACTGATATAGCTTCTTATAGTGCTTCACATGTCCACATACACCGGGGACCAGTTTGGTGGTCCAACGGTTCCCACCGCCTGGGACCGGCTAACAGGCTCGATAATAGTTCACATACACCGGGGACCAATTTGGTGGTCCAACGGTTCCCACCACCTGGGACCGGCTTGGAGGCTCAAGGTCCCCCATATACTTCCATCACTATAAGCAAGGTATCATTCCGGCATCCATCACTTCCACCCATACCCCATATAAGTTGTAGCTTATTAAAGATTATCAGTTTACGGGAATAAATGAACATGACAGTAGTAACCCTACAGACTCAAGAGGTGGCCCCCATGGATTCAAGAGGTGGCCCCCACCGTGTGTGTGGCACTTTGTTCCATGTGGCACTTTGTTCTGAGGGAGTGGATTCTAGAGGTGGCCCCCACCATTGGACGGTGTGGCACTTAGTTCCATAAAACAAGGCAGGGTTCCCGCAAATAAGATAATCATAAAGTCAAGTGTATCATGCTTGGTTTAAGGGATAGCATGACAGAGTGGTGATGTCTAGCAAGCAATAAAACATAACAATAAATGTAGAATGGGCCGGGTCAATCATGACATAACTATAGGGTCTGGCAAGGTGGTGGCATGTCAGTTGGTCAGGTGATAACATACTAGGTGTCATGTGATATACATGTGTTAAAAGAAAACACGAGATTGACAAGTGGTTGATAATGTCACTTAACAAATCGTGAAGTAATACGAGGTAAGATCCAACAAGTCATAAGTCCTAAAGTACCAGTCATGAAGTACAAGAAACCATAATGCATAACACATAAACAACGACAAGATCCAATTTTAGAAAAGAAATCATTTAAGACATATAGTCAGAATTAGTCGACTAGGGTCAAGGGACTAGTCGACTAATATAGGTTTCAAGTCGACTAACAGGTACGCAAGTCGACTAAGTCTGGGATAAAGAGAATTGGGGTCACTGTTCCAGGAAACATTAGTCGACTAAGGCAAAATGGCTAGTCGACTAAGGTGTTCAAGTCGACTAATAAAATAGGCTTAAGTCGACTGGGCCGAGAGTTGGTTTCTGGTCTAAGGAGGGCTAGTCGACTAGGTGAATTCAGGAGTCGACTAATATAGATTTCCAGAGAGTTTATCAGTCGACTAATAGTCGGAGTAAGTCGACTAATACAGAGTTTTCCGGAAAAACTAAGTTTCAGCTAAGTGTTCTAGTCGACTAGCCCCTAGGATAAGTCGACTAGTCGTGGGAAAAACTGTGACAGAGCAGAATTTCTGGGAGTTGTGTTAGATGGCTAAATTCATGATTTTAGGTAACGTAGATGTACAATAGGGGTAGACACAAGTGCTCTAGGGCTAATTCAAATCTTGGTGAGTGAAATACTCACATGGAAAGGTTGGATTTAGTTCTTGATGACCTAAAAATAGGATTTTTAAGAATCTAGTGTATAAGAGTTACTAATATAAGTAATTAGGAAGCTATCTAGGTCTTGGTGAGTAAGGTACTCACTTGGATGGGTCCAATTAGGGGCTTGATCCAAGAAGAAGATGATGGCCTTAATCCTTGAGTGGTTGTTGAAGCATGAGATGGAGATGTTGAACTTGGAGTTGCCTTGGAGGTTGGAGGTGATGCCCTTGATGCTCTAGATGAACTCTTGTGGTTGGAGGAGGAGATGGAGGAGAAGAGATTAGGGTTTCTTGGTGCTAGGGTTGTGGAGGAGATGAGGGAATTTTGGAGGAGCTCTCTTGTTGAAGGGGAAGAGAAAAAGGGTGATTTGCAAATGGAAAGGATTATATAGGTTGGGGATTTTGCAAAGGAGATGCAAATAGGATAGATGCAAGGGGCTTTCTTGCAAAAAGGGAGGTGAGGTGTCCCTCACAAGGCCACTTGGCCGGCTAAGGGAAGGAGAGAGAGTTAGTGGGGTTAGGTGAGAATGTGAGTGGGAAATGAGGTGGCAATCTAGGTGGAAATTAGGAATATGCAATTATTGAAAAATGCCCGAAATTCAAGTATCTCGGAATGATCTGAAAATTTTACCAAAAATCAGGAAATATATATAAAGACCGATAGTGAAATCCGTTCGAAGAAATACTGTATAGTTTTGAAACTAAAATCCTGGAATCAGCTACCTACCGACTCCGTTTGAATTTCCATAAAATCATAAAATTCTCAGAAAAAGAATATAAGTAGGAATTGCAATTCTAAAGATAAAGTCTAAAGGACCATCATGAAATTCCAAGCAATTTGAGAATTAAAAATCCAGGAATCGGTCAGCAGCACTGGCCGACACCGGTTTGAAGATTTTCAACTTAATCACAGAAAATTCCAGAAAATCATAGAAAATCCAAAATATTGGAAAACGATGTTTAAAACTGAAATCGATCGAATCGGATAACCAGAATGTCTAAAACAAGTAAATCTCTTGAGATCGAGTCCCCGGCTCAGACAAAGGCTGACTCCGAGTTCACCGATCCGAATTCAAGGCAAAACAATCATATAAGGAATTCATAATACAGAATAAATACAGGAAACAAATCGAAAAAATACGATCGAAAATCTGAATACGCAACTAAGTACGTATTCCGGGAACGGGGTATTACAGATACTCCAGAATCAAAAACTTGTATACTATGAGTAGTAGACGTAAACAGACAGTGGAGTTACCTGTCTGAGTTAGAATGATAGTAAAAGAAGATGTCATCATTTGAGCATCTTGAAATTATTGGAACATCTGGTACCTCTTAAATCTTCATAGTCATATTCTTAGATAAAGATTAACCATCTTGAACTAATGCCAGATGCACTGCTCGGGTTGGTTGAGTGGCTTACTCGTCAATTTCCACCAACTAAACTTTGTGTGACATTTCTCCTTGCAATAGTAACAAATTACATCGGGTTCACCAACTTGTTCAGAAGCACCTTTGCCACCACACCTACCACTTATACAATCATTGTAGCGACCGCCACCTCGAGTACCATGTCCTCCACCATAACCATTTCTTATTCAAAAAACATGTTTGGTGGCTAAAAGATATTCTCAGATATAAGGTATTGACTATCACGAGACTTTTCTCCTATGTCTAATTTAACCTATGTTTTCTCATCATTTCGTTTGCTGCTATCCATTAGTGGCCATTATATCACTTGATATTAAGAATATTTTTCTTATGGTATTTTGATGAAGGGTTTACATAGAACAACTATCAGATTTTGTTGCTCAGGGGAGTCTGGATAAAATTTGTCATCTCAAGAAGTCTCTATGTGGATTGAAGCAATCTCCTAGATCATGGTTTAGGAGATTTGTTAAGTTTTTAGAAGTTTGGACTTTGCTACTCTCAAAAGGACTATTCTGTTTTCTTTTGGCTTCATCATCAAAAAAATAAGTTATGTTACTTATTCATGTGGATTATATAGTGATTATTAATAATGATACTCAAGGGATTATTAAACTCAAATTTTCTCTTCAGAATTTCAAACAAAAGATTTGAGATAGTTGTGATATTTTTTAGGCATTAAGGTAGCAAGATCGAAGATAGGAATCTTTCTTTCTCAACGAAAAATATGTACTGGATATGCTTTCAAAAGCTGGTATGTTAGGGTATAACTAATAGATTTGCCAATGGACGCCAACTCCAAGCTGCTGCCAGATGAGAAAGAGCATTTAGATAATTCAGGACGATATAAGAGACTTGTGGGTGATTGTACACGTATGTGCATTATTTATTATAATATTCTTATATTTATCTTATAGTAAACTCTGCAATTAATTTATCTTAATGTCTAAAATGTGCAGTGTGATTTTTATTAGAGGAAGAGAAGATAATACCAAATAAATACCCGTTAAATTAGAAATATATGGATCTATTTAGTTAACTTGAGAATCAATGAGAATAAATGAGGATAGAGGCAAATTCAGAAGTCCAAAGATAACCCTATCAAAATACAAAGGGATATCTAAAAGATTGGGACCTATATTCAGAAGATTTAGAGAGATTAGATACAATCTAACTGAAAGATTAAGAGATAAACAAATATTATCTCCAATCTTATCTCCAATCTTATCAGAAGATTTTTTTTATTTGACAAGCGATTGTTCATATCTCCAACCTTAACTTCAACCTTATTGGAAGATCTTTTCTGTTAGGCCAGCGAGTTGGTCTCATCCTCAAGCGCGCTCTCCTCTCCCCATTTCTCCTATAAATACCACCACATATAGAAGGCAAAGAGAACCACTCTAGTAGAGATTAGCGATTAGGCTTAAGTTTGTATCTTAACTTAGTTTTTGTTTTTTATATAATTTTTTGTTTTTCTTTATGTAACTGAGATTAGAAAAAAGTTTCATGAGAGAAAGAGAAGAAGGTTGTATTAAGAGTGTCACCAGTGTAAGTTTCCTCTTTTCTTTTATTGTTGCTCTAATTTTATCAAAATTACATTCATATTTTATTCTTCTTATTTTTACTTTTTTTTGTGTTCGATTATTATGAGTGAATCTAGTAGCATCGGAATTACCTTGTCCTTGCGAGTGCTACTGATAGCTCATGATGATGGATCCTCCTCTTAAATGTCTGTATCATTTCATGCTTATTCGTCTTGATGATGTAATATAGACGGGGATTGAGTTCAATCTTATAGGTTATGTGATGATCGCCTCTGAAGCAAAGTAAGTCTTCGCCAAGGTACGTAATCGGCCAAGGAGGCAAGTAAATTTTTTATTTCTTTCCTTTCATTCTTTGTTTAAAATGCAACTTCAAAACCAATACTTTCTTTATTTCTTTCTCCTTTAACTTAGCTTTTCTAACTTAGGGCCTGTTTGTTTCGTTGCAAAACGTCGCAAGTCGTAAGTCGTAAAATGAGAGTGGAAAAAGTGAACTGTAGCAGAGAAATATATTATGTTTTACGGTGTTTGGTTGATAAAGTGAAGTGTAAATAGAAAAGCATATTGCGTTTTATGGTGTTTGATTGATAAAGTGAAAGTGTAAATGGTAAAGTATATTATGTTTTACGGTGTTTGGTTGGTAATGTAAAAGTGTAAGTGAAAAGTTGACCATAAAATTAACTGTAGCAGTGATTTAATATTATAAATACTATTAAATTAAATCTACTATTACAAATTAAATTGTATTAATAAATTTGAGATAAAAATTAATAATCTTAATATTTTATTTATAACAATAATATTAATAAAATATTAGTATAAATAGTAAAATATTACTAAAATATTAACTAAATAAATAATATAAAACTTTAAGAAAATCTAAAGAACATTAATAAAATTTTAAGAATACTAATAAAATATAAATATTAAAAAATCTTACAACAATAATAAAATATAGTTATAATATTATAATATTAAAAATACTTGAAAATTATTATAATATAAATTTTATTATAATATTATTTTAATATTATAGAAATATAAAATTAATAAAGTAAAATATAATTATAATTTAATAATAAATTATCATTATAGTATTATTATACTGAATTATTATTACAATATTAACATAATAAAATATTAATATAATAATAAAATATATTATGATATTAATAAAGTAATTTTTTATATTAAAAAATAAATAATTAAAAATATATAGTAATTTTATATTAAGTATAATATTGTTATATTAATAAAATATTAACTCTAATAAAATAATAAAAAATGGAATAAGTATTAATTAAATAATAAAGTATTAAATAAAATTAAATTAAAATATTAAATTAAAATAGTAAAATATTAAATATTAAAACAATATTAAAAACAATAAAAAATTAAAGATTAAAATATAAAATAATTAAATAATTAAATAAGAAATTGAACACTATTTAAAATATTAAATATTTAATAATATTAAATTATATATTGATTATCAAGTAACTGTTTTGAACTGTAAGTGTACTACAAGTGAGAGTTACATGACCACAAAATTAACTGTAGCAACTGCAAGTGGGAAAATATGAGTGAAAAAGTGAGATTTACATGACCACAAATTTAACTGTAGCAACTGCAAGTGGGAAAGAAGAGTTGCATTTTGCAACTTATTTTTCAGCGAAACAAACAATGAAAATGGAAAAGAAGTTTTACGACTTGCGTTTTGCGGCGAAAAAACACGCCCTTAAAGTAAAAACATCAACAATATTTTCTTCTTCTTGATTTTACTTTCTTAACTTAACTCTTTTCTTTTTTTTATTTAAAAACTGAGAAGAATGATTTAAACGAAGTTAATAATTTAGAAAGGCTTACTAAAAGCTTCTATCGTAGTCCCTTTTTGTGAATCACGATCCGCATGGCCACTTTCTATAACGGTATTATTGAGTAACCTAGCACTCTCTATTCTTCATTTCTAAACTATATATTCTGTGCAGGTTAAGACTCAATCAAATTTGGCGTCGTTGTCGGGTAGGTACAGTAAGTTTCTTTTTAAATTTACTTGACGGTCTAATTTTCTTCTCTATTTTGTGTGCAGGGACTTATTTCAAAAAAATGACAGCTCCAGAAAATACCTTGGTTATTATGCGCATGTGGTCAAGAAAGCAGAGCACGGGGATATATAGTTTTGCCACGAAAACACGATAAGAGCAGCATTTACGTGGCAGCTCTGTAAGACTACTCACCCCACTTTCTTGCAGGGTGATTGAAATTCAATTTTCTTTATTCTGCAATTTTTAATTCCTCTGTTTGACATATTTTGCACACTGTTCTAATCTCAACAATAACTAATGTTTGAAAATCTTAAAAAATGGTTAGACTTTGCATCTAAGCATTTATTTAATTTATTTACATTTTTTATTACTGTTGAAGAGTGCTGGAATCAAGGTATGTGTGCATAGCATGCAGCATCAGGAATCACATTCTGGATGATATACATTGCTTGATATTGTTTCTGCTATATACTTATACACTTGTATGAAAATGACTAAGGACATATCCTTAAACAAGATAAGGTGGAAAGTCATTGTCTTTCCTTAGCCCAAAAATTATCTCCTTACTCATTAACCAATCCTAACTAAAATTAAGTAGATGTTGGCCTAGGGACATCTCACACTCAATAGGAGATTAACCTAAGGAGAAAGTTGTTAGAGTTTGATTCTTGTCAAATCGGTATCTAAGACTGGGGTTGAGAGGCAAAACTTCGAAGGCTAGTGGTTTGACTTAATTAGGCCTATTACTTTTGCACGGATACCTCCCACTAATTTTGTCCCGACCTAGCCGATAAACTTGTGGTTAAATTGATGCAATATACCTCTTGTGGACAGTCTAACCAGTTAGGAGTCGTCTAGGTCTAAGGTCTGTCTAAACTTTAGCTAAATTTTCTTTTTTTTGTTTATTTATTAATTTATTTATTTTTATGTGATATGGATTATAATTATAATTTTTTCAATGCATATAGTGATCCATATTACACCCCGACCTCTTTTTCTGATAACATAAACTCGACATTTCATAACTTTAACCAATCAAGTATGCCAGATTAGTCTTATCCGAATCAATATATGCCCTAGTCCAAATATTATGAATAAGATTGGAATAACAATCATCTCCATCTTCACCGAGTCATGGGGATACTACTCTCCCGAGTTATTTTATCAACTACCTTACCAACATTCATATGATTCTTATCTAAAACAACCTATAAAGAAAAAATCAACTTATGATAAGATTCTAGAACATGTGTGTGAGTCCGAGCGACAAGTCCAAAAACTGAAAGACTCACAAGCCCATCAAGATTTTTAAATCCAATATCCTTACTCTATTTTCCAAGTCCTAACACAACAAGAAGAACCTACTGAATTAGAAAAGAGTATGGAATCTATGATTCAGTCCCAAAATGATTATATTCAGTCTCAAAATGATTCCTTCAATAGGTTGAAATACAAATGAGTCGTTTAATCAATATTGTAAATGATAGGAATGAGAAAACTCTACCTAACACATTTCGACCATTTCCGATTACCCTAGCTATACTGATAGGAATCAAGAATCATGGTGTCTTGGAGACTTTAACCAAGATTCAATTTCTTCACACCAAAATGAACTTGACCAATCCAAAACTTTTGACGAATTGGCAAATTTTCACTTCAAAAAAATTGAACTTAATTGTGAATGTGACCTGATCCACAACTTTGTAATTCAGTTACAGTTTTCAAATCTATGTTGACTCCGGTGTCCTTACCTGATTTGGACCCGTTTTCTAAGCCAACACTGATTCTATACCCATAGATCTTGAAATTGAACCATCGATTTTTGATAGCCATATTCCATTGATGGGAAAAGAATGTAAATTTTAATTTTTTTTTATTTTGATCCAACTCTTTAGCCAAAATTGACTCTTAAATCAAAACTTATTTAAATCAAATTCTTGAGTCAGTATTAATTCTTGAACCATTCATTCTTGAGCTCAAGTCAACCATTTCATCGAATCACATTCTATTGCTGGACCAAGATATAGACCAAAAGAACTCCGAGATGATATTACAATATTGGTCATATAACAAGGATAATTTTAATGTTAGGACCTTACATGATCCTATTCAATCTAGGGGCAGTAACACTGTAAATAAGAAAGAGGACATTAAAGATGGGTTCTTTGAAAATTCACGTTACTTAGATTTGGCTGCAACGTTTGGCCCAAATTCGACCACCACCAGAACCACTATCTTGAGGTAACATTCTTCCTTCCCTTTCTTCTTTTCATAACATATGTCTTTTATATATATATGAGAGAAATGTAAATCAGCTGACACAGGAGGTAAATTCGTCCTATGTCGCACTCAAAAATCATATTTTCCGAATGAATTTTCAAGATCCGACCACACATTATCATCTTCATATTCTATGATATATGCATATAAAAAATCAAGTGATTTAAAGTTTGTTTACTACATTTTTTTTGGGTTCAAACATTAACGGTTTTTTAACAATAGAACAAAATAGAACATTAGATCAATGAGTAAACGAACTTCAAATCACTTGATTTTTTATATGTATATATCTTAGAATATGAAGATGATAATGTACGGTCGGATCTTGAAAATTCATTCGGGAAATATGATTTTTGAGTACGACATAGGACGAATTTACCTCCTGTGTCAGCTGATTTACATTTCTCTCTCTCTCTCTCTAATATATATATATAATATTTTCTTCGCTTTTAAAAATTTTTTGAAAAGAGAAACAATATTTTGACTTATTTTTTATAAGAAATTAAGTTAATTTTAAAGAATAGGAGAATCATAATTAGGATTTCTTATACTTAGACAAGATAAGATTATTTGTTTGATTTCTAAGGTTAGAAAGAAATATTGAAAAAGTAATTTAGTCTTAATTTTTACCTTAATGAAATATTCATACTCTATACACTTACACAAAACAAATATTCTTATGCCTTATAAAAAAAGAAAAAATAAAAATATATATTATTAAAAATCTTCTAATTAAGCTCGGCATTTGTCCCTCATATAAAGTATAAGTATTCATACCTAAAAGTGGTACATAATCAATAAAACCCCTTAGTCTTATGGTCTTATTGTCTCAAGTTCTTAAGTCCTCGGGGTATTTTCTCACCCGATACTCTCGGTTTGGAGTCACCGACTAAAGGCTCGTTATATGGGCGAATTAGAAAGCCTAATATAATTAAGGGATATTACCTCCAAAATATATAAAAATAAGGCATAGGAGTTAGAGTTGAAGAACCTTTAGTCAAAAATTCACGGTCACAAGGTACGTATGACTTAGAGTAAAATAATAGGCTAGATGACAAATACAGTAATCCTTATCTTGATTAATAATAAGGTTTTTAATAAAGACTAAGTTTAGGAATGAATAATTTGGTATTCGTATAACTTATAGATTACTTGAATTTTTACAAAAAAATCAAATATTATCTTTCTTTAAAAATGTGCTTTCAAAAAATACTAAAACTTTGTTTTTCTTTTTTTATGAATTTTGTGGGTGTAATTCCCTAAAAACCCTCAAGAGAGTACAACTTCTTCTCTACAGGTAACCTATAGGTTTAAAGGCTTGTTGCACATACTCAGTGCAGTCACGTGACCTGCGAAAATTGTCTAATGAAGTCTTAGGTTTAGTTTTTTTATTTTCCTCAGAACGAGAAAAGATAGGTGTAAGGGTGTGATTGTACACGTATATTGTATTATCTATTATTACATTCCTACATTTATCTTGTTATAAACTCTGCAATTAATTTGTCTTAATGTTTAAATTATATAGGGTGATTATTAATAGAGGAAGAGAATATAATAAATACCAGTTGAATCGGTTATATGGATCTATTTGGTTAGCTTGGAGAATCAACAAAGATAATGAGGATCGAGACAAATACAGAAGTCCAAAGGCAACCCTATCAATATACAAAGGAATATCTAAAGGATTGGGATGTATATTCAGAAGATTTAGAGAGATAAGATACAATTCAACTGAAGATCAAGAGATAAACAAATATTATCTCCAGCCTTATTTCTAACCTTTTCAGAAGATTTTTCTTTTGGGCAAGCGATTTTATCCATATCTCCAATTTTATCAGAAGATCTTTTCTATTAGGCTAGTGATTTAGTCTTATCCTCAAATACGCTCTTCCCTCTCCATTTCTCCTGTAAATACCACCATATGTAGAAGGCAAAGGGAACCACTCCAACAGAGAATAGATATTAGGCTTAGCCTTGTAGTTTAACTTAGGTTTTTATTTTCTTTATGTAATTCTCCGTTTTTCTTTATGTAACTGAGATCAGAGAAAAGTTTCATAAGAGAAAGAGAAGAAGGTTGTATTGAGAGTGATACCAGTATAAGTTTTCTCCTTTCTTTTATTGTTACTCTATTTTAATCAAAATTACATTCTTATTTTATTCTTCTTCTTTTTACTTTGCTTTTTTTGTGTTTGATTATTTAATACAAGTGAATCTAGTAGCATCAGAATTGCCTTGCCTTTGCGAGTACCACCGATAGCTCATGATGATGGATTCCTCCTCTTAAGTGTCCATATCATTTCATGCTTGTTCATCTTTGATGATGTAATGTGGATGGAGACTGAGTTCAATCTTATAGGTTATGCGCTGATCATCTTTGAAGTAAGATAAGCCTTCTCCAATGATCCAAAGTAAGTAATCGGCCAAAGAGATTAGTAAATTTTTATTTATTTCTTTTCATTTCTTAGTTTAAAATGCCTCTTCAAAACAGACACTTTCTTTATTTCTTTTTCTTTTAAGTTAGCTTTTTTAACTTAAAATAAAAACACCAATAACATTTTCTTCTTCTTGATTTTACTTCCTAACTTAACTCTTTTCTTTTCCTTTTATTTAAAAACTGAGAATTTAACTATTTAACCGAGTTAGTAATTTAGAAATCCTTACTAAAAGTTTCTATCGCAGTCTCTCCTTATAGATCATGACCTGCATAGTCACTTGCTATAGCGGTAGTATTTGTTGGCCCAAAGGCCTTCCACCCTAGTTTTGATGATGATTAACTCATGTAGTTATGCTTACTAATAATCTTGTGATTTTAGTTTCAGATCATTAAGCAAGATATTAGTTGGTGATTGCTTCAAAAGAGGTGTTTTAGAAGCTTTCACATGGTGATTCCAGGGCTCAAGCATCAAGATCACACTTTGCCTAGCTCATGGATGGCGTTTGGGATCGAGTCGACTTGAAGATTGAAGATCGTCAAGAAGACTTAGGTATCCTAGTTTAGTTTAGAGTGTGTTTAGATCCATTTGTAAAGCTTAGTATAGTTGATATGCTCAGGTGCACAACACACACGTTTTATATTGTTTTTCGGTTTTTAGTTAACCGATATTTGTTTTCATGAATAGATTGATCAAAATAAGTTTAAATGGTTATATGTATAATAGATGTATTCTACTTATACATGCATGCTTAAACTTCCTATACAAACTTATTTTGACTATCTTATTCATGTATTGAAAAATCCAAGTTTGATAAAAATACATGTTTTGGTTTTTGGTAAAAAATGATAAGACACAAAAATAGTTCAAATTGCTTGATAATTGAGTTGAATTTTTATCACATGTTTACATATCAATGCAAAATGATAAAACTATTTTTGGGTATTTTTACAAGACTTAAAAGAATTTTTAGAAATATTTTAACATGTGGTTTTCTGTTCCTGAACAGTGGCTGACAGGCCAGGACGGCCGACCGCACGGGTCGACCGTACCAAGGGCCGGTCGACCCTTGCGGTCGACCGACGTGCACAAACCTGTGCACGTTTGGCAGACACAGGGACGGTCGGCCGGGCGGCCGACCGGATCTGAGAGCAGTGCTCTCTGTTTATTTCGGTCGGCCGGGCGGTCGACCGGGTGCCCCAACGGTCACATTTCTGACCGTTGGCGATCGGTCGGGCCGGCCGACCGGTAGCCTGTCAGGCTGCCAAATCAGCCTAACGGCTAGTTTTGTGTTTGGGCTATAAATACCCCATCTCTTCATGGTTTTTATCCAAATTTTTAAGAGCAAAAATTCCTACTTTTCTGAAGTGTTTTTACAAGTTTTCAAAAGAGTTTTAAGTGCCAAAAGATCCATCGTATTTGTTTTAAGTGTTTTGTTATTTTCAAAGAAAATAGGTTTTTGGGAAATTGGTTTATTGTTCTTCATTTCAATATCTATTTGGTATTTTCTCAAGAGTTTTTCTTTGATCAAAACACTTGTTTTTCACACTTGAGCCTATCTTCTATCCTAATCTATTTTGGATCTTTTGGTTGTGGAAAAGGAGAGATTGTTTGTGGTAGAGAACCACCCATTGTAAACCCTCATTATTTGGTTGCTCCCTCTTTGGTAGAGGTTGAGGTTGTGGATTTGAGGTGATTGGTTTGCTCCCTCTTTGGTAGAGGTGGAGATTGGTGTTTACTCCCTCTTGGTGAGGTAGAGTTGGTTGTTGGTTTGTATCCCTCAAGTGTGAGGTGGATTGGTTGTTGTATTGGCTACGGGCCTACCCCTCGGTTGTGACGCGGTGTTTGAGAGAGGAGTTCGGTACTCCCTTTGTTGTAACAAATCCTCCTCGGTGGAGGTTCCCTCAGTGGGAGATAGTGGATTGAAAATCCTTCACGGTGGTGAAGGCGGGGATGTAGAGCTAGGGGCTCGAACCTCGAAACATATCTTGGCCTTTGCGTTTGATCCATTGTCTCTCAACTCTCTCTCTTTACATTTGTGCAAAGCATCATTCTTCATTCATATCATTCATTGCTTGTGTTGTGCCTTGCATATTTATATTGTTATATCTTGTATATGCTTGGTTGGGTATGTGTGCCTCACTTATTCTTAACCACAAGAGCTTCACATAGCACCTCAACCCATTCAAGGGGAATCAAGAGGAGTTAGTCCAGAGCCCTTCACGGGGAATTCGGCTACACTTGTGTGTTGTATTAAGTGTGTTGCAAATTTGCATTAGCTTCCGCATTTAGAGCAATTAGTTCTAGATTAGCACTTACACCTATTCACCCCCCCTCTAGGTGTGCTTTCAATTGGCATCAGAACACTTTCAATTGGTATCAGAGCCAACGCTCCTGATACTTAGGCTTAACATCCTAGGAGTGAGATCCATTTGTTTGCTAATCTTCATTTGCATTTGCTTGTTTGCACACGTATAGATTGGACCCATGGACTTCATGACCCCACCTATGTTTGACCCTTCCAACATCATTGTTTGGAAGATTAGGATGTCCGTTTATTTACAAACCCTAGGACATAAGGTTTACCTTGGCATTACCAAGGAATCCTACCTTAGTGATAGCAAGCATATATGGGCCAATGCACAAGCCCTTGAGGCCATTAAAAGCACATTATCTAAAGATTATCTTATGAGTGTTTCTAACCTTGATTCCGCTTTTGCAGTGTGGAACAAGTTGACAACAACCACCACCTCTAAGCTTCAAACGCCTATCCAACCAGAGGAATCTAGTGGAGAATCTGAATCACAATGCTTCATGGTCAAAGGGAATGACTCCTTGAGGTACAATCAGAATCTCTACTAGATAGTTTTGATGCTAGTTCTTCATGTGATGAATTTATTGATCTCCATGCTTTAAATGAAGAACTTTCTATTGTTTGTGAAAAATTGATTGAAAATATAAGATTTTGAAAAAGAAAAGTCTAGGTCTTGAAAAAGAAAATAAAAGTTTAAATTCTAGACTTGATATTGTTTTGCCAGAGAAGGTTGAGGTCTATAATGAAAGGGATTCATTAAGATCTCAACTAGACCTTGCTCTAAAGGAAAATAAATTTTTAAAGTCTAAAATTGATTGCAATGATGTTTTAAAGAAAATTGAAAACTTGTCCTCAAAAATTGATTTTGTTTAAAAGAGAATGTTGCTTTGAAAAACAAAATAATTTCTATTTCAAATGATTTAGATGTTTATCTAAAAAAAATATTGTTTTACAAAATAAGATTGATGCACATGTTTGCCATGCTAGTGTAGCTTCTTCATCTAGTCTACCTATTGCATGTACCTCTTCTTCTAGAATTAATGATGATATTTGTTTGCTTAAGAAGAGTGTAGATTATTTGGGCTCCACTTTGAGCCAATGTGCTAAGGGCATACACATTTGGAAACTTTGTTTCGAAAGAAACAAGTTCCATCTATTATGCATGCACACCCTCCACGGCATACACATGCTCCTCACGGACACCATCATCACTTGTATGCTCATGTGTACACTTGTACACATTGTGGACGTATGGGCCACCTTACTAAATTTTGCTATGATCGTATACATGTTTCAAATTTAGCAAATAAATTTGTTTGGGTTAGAGAAGGGACTAACCCTCATGGACCCAAAAGACAATGAGTACCAAAGACCACCCCTCGTATTTTTGATGTAGGTGTGGGCTCTCACATGACGTGAGAGTTACCGTACCTTGGAGTGGATGCGTTCCATGCTTAAAGAGAACAATTTGGATGCATCACTTTCAAGGGAAGTTTTGGTGGAGAGGACCACCATGTTTTGGAGACAAGGAAAGTTACCTTCTAGGTTTTGGTAACGATCCCTAACTCCTATTTATTGTTTACATGCTTTTCATATTCATTGTTTATAGCATGTTTTTATTGTTTAGTGATTAGTATGAAAATGCCATGTTAATTAGATTCTTGACATACATGTATAGTATTTGAGACACTCATGTTTAATATGGATTATTATTTTGTGTTCTCGTATTTGATTAGTTATCATGTACATCATAAATCTAATAACATGTGGATTTACATAATGATCACGTTTATGCTTATCATGATTGATTTATATCTTGGTTTATGCTTCATGTGTTGATTACATGTTTAGATGTTAGTTTTCATTAAGACTAGGATTTATACTTGTGCATATAGTGGGCCACAAATAAATCTATATATGTTTGGGCTTGATTGCTTATTTGAACCCATTAGATGTGCTAGTATAGTCTAGTTTGATGATTCATGCATTCTAAACTTGTATTCCCATTTTGATTTGTTTTTTTAGATCATGTGTTTACATTTCATGTATATGTGCATTTTGCCAAACCTTAAGTTATACATGTATACCCTTTGAGTCATTTGCCTTTCATGCAAATCTATATATAAGGACTCAATTGTGTTTAGGGATATGTATGTATACTTATTGTGTTGACAATTCATACATATACCTTGAAATGAAATTTATTTTGGTGAAAATTTAGTTTTTCTTAATTTCGTGTTTATTTGTTTAACTTCATGTATATGTCTATTTTATCCAAATTATTATTATACATATACATCCTTTTTGAGCCACGTGCCTTCATGCATATATCTTTGTGGACTCGTTGTGTTTGGATATGTATGTATACTTTAGTTTGTATAGGACATACATATACCTTGAAGATTAAATAAGTTTTTGATGATTTTCTTATTTCAAGGAATTTTGAGCTTAATTGAAAATTTCATAATGCCATGTCACATATTACTTGTACACTCACCATTTTTAAATATTTCTCATGAGCATGTTTTCATGAGCATGTATGGACTTTATTGAATATTGAGTGTTTTTAAGTGCTATGTGATTTACATGTGTTTTTATGAAAATTAATTTTAGTTTATTCCTTACTTGAAGGATTTCGTACTAGTTTAAAAGATTTTCCATTTAACTAGTTACGGTATTCTTCATTTTGGTAGAGTTTTTCAAACAAAGCTTATTTTCAAATCTATTTTTGAAAACCCCTACCTTCGATGGGAGTTGGAAGGGAGATCATGTTCATGTATGCTTTAAAATGAAAATCATTTAAAACTTGAACCATGATTGGGTGGTAGTTATATGAGATATACACTTGATCTTATTGTTATTTCAATTGGTATCATTGAATTCTTTCAATTGGTATCAATCTTGACATTTCTTGTATACTCATATATGTTTGTATGTATGTATGCTTTCAATTCCAAGAATATCAATTTCAATTGGTATCTATTTTCCATACATATATATGTTTGTGTTTATGCTAAGCTTGAGCTTCAATTTTGTTTCAATTAATTACTTTTAAATTGGTATCAAGCCTACGCATTATTTTAGTTGGTATTTCATAAAGGGGGAGAAAACTTGTATTTCATCTTTCAATTGGTATTTGTTTTCCACTCCCATACTTTATGATTGAAAATTTAAATTTGGTATCATATGTTCAAAATGAAAAATATTTACAATTCGTATCAAAATTTTTGTTTAGACATTCAAAATTTATTATGTTTAATTTCAATTGGTATCAAGATTTTCATGTGTTTTTCTTAAAATTGGTATCAATATTTTTTTTGTTTGTTTCCTTTCAATTGGTATCAAAATGCTACTTTGATATATTTTTAATTGATATCTTAATTGAATGTAACCCCTTATTGACTTTGTTTTTGTTTTAGACAAAAAAGGGGAGAATATTGTTTTTCTTGTTTTCAACCTTTTGTTGATTCATTGTTTCGAACAAAAAGGGAGAAGATTTTGTTTTGTTTTGGTTTTTACCCCTTTATTGATGATTGACAAAAAGGGGAG
The DNA here is from genome assembly GCA_038442645.1 of Agave tequilana. NCBI lineage: Eukaryota > Viridiplantae > Streptophyta > Magnoliopsida > Asparagales > Asparagaceae > Agave > Agave tequilana. The sequence continues at coordinate 93,638 of JAVJIF010008019.1, read as the reverse complement.
AATTATTTGAGAGTTTAATATGCATATATAAAACTTCATGTTTATGTTTGCATATATATTAAGTTTAATTTAGTTTAATTTTAATTGGTATCTAGAGCATGTTTGTTTTAAACAGTTCATTGGTATCTAGAGCCATTTATTGTTTATGCATGATTATGCATTGTTATTCATTGCATAGTTATTGTTTATTGTTTACGCATGAGTTAAGGGGGAGCTTCTTTGAAGCTTAACTTTAATCCATGCATATATAACTCCATGAGTTTTGTCATCATCAAAAAGGGGGAGATTGTTGCCCAAAGGCATTCCACCCTAGTTTTGATGATGATTAACTCATGTAGTTATGTTTACTAATAATCTTGTGATTTTAGTTTCAGATCATTAAGCAAGATATTAATTGGTGATTGCTTCAAAAGAGGTGTTTTAGAAGCTTTCACATGGTGATTCCAGGGCTCAAGCATCAAGATCACACTTTGCCTAGCTCATGGATGGCGTTTGGGATCGAGTCGACTTGAAGATTGAAGATCGTCAAGAAGACTTAGGTATCCTAATTTAGTTTAGAGTGTGTTTAGATCCATTTGTAAAGCTTAGTATAGTTGATATGCTCAAGTGCACAACACACACGTTTTTATATTGGTTTTTCGGTTTTTAGTTTAACCGATATTTGTTTTCATGAATAGATTGATCAAAATAAGTTTAAATGGTTTATATGTATAATAGATGTATTCTAGTTATACATGCATGCTTAAACTTCCTATACAAACTTATTTTGACTATCTTATTCATGTATTGAAAAATTCAAGTTTGATAAAAATACATGTTTTGGTTTTTGGTAAAAAATGATAAGACACAAAAATAGTTCAAATTGCTTGATAATTGAGTTGAAATTTTATCACATGTTTACGTATCAATGCAAAATGATAAAATTATTTTGGGTATTTTTACAAGACTTAAAAGAATTTTTAGAAATATTTTAACATGTGTTTTCTGTTCCTGAACAGTGGCTGACAGGCCAGGACGGCCGACCGCACGGGTCGACCGTACCAAGGGCCGGTCGACCCTTGCGGTCGACCGACGTGCACAAACCTGTGCACGTTTGGCAGACACAGGGACGGTCGGCCGGGCGGCCGACCGGATCTGAGAGCAGTGCTCTCTGTTTATTTCGGTAGGCCGGGCGGTCGACCGGGTTGCCCCAACGGTCACATTTCTGACCGTTGGCGGTCGGCCGGGCCGGCCGACCGGTAGCCTGTCAGGCTGCCAGATAAGCCTAACGGCTAGTTTTGTTTTGGGGCTATAAATACCCCATCTCTTCATGGTTTTATCCAAGATTTTTAAGAGCAAAAATTCCTACTTTTCTGAAGTGTTTTTACAAGTTTTCAAAAGAGTTTTAAGTGCCAAAAGATCCATCGTATTTGTTTTAAGTGTTTTGTTATTTTCAAAGAAAATAGGTTTTTGGGAAATTGGTTTATTGTTCTTCATTTCAATATCTATTTAGTATTTTCTCAAGAGTTTTTCTTTGATCAAAACACTTATTTTCCACACTTGAGCCTATCTTCTATCCTAATCTATTTAGGATCTTTTGGTTGTGGAAAAGGAGAGATTGTATATGGTTGAAAGAGACCACCCATTGTAAACCCTCATTATTTGGTTGCTCCCTCTTTGGTAGAGGTTGAGGTTGTGGATTTGAGGTGATTGGTTTGCTCCCTCTTTGGTAGAGGTGGAGATTGGTGTTTACTCCCTCTTGGTGAGGTGGAGTTGGTTGTTGGTTTGTATCCCTTAAGTGTGAGGTGGATTGGTTGTTGTATTGGCTACGGGCCTACCCCTCGGTTGTGAGGCAGTGTTTGAGAGAGGAGTTCGGTACTCCCTTTGTTGTAACAAATCCTCCTCGGTGGAGGTTCCCTCGGTGGGAGATAGTGGATTGGAAATCCTTTACGGTGGTGAAGGCGGGGATATAGAGCTAGGGGCTCGAACCTCGAAACATATCTTGGCCTTTGCGTTTGATCCATTGTCTCTCAACTCTCTCTCTTTACATTTGTGCAAAGCATCATTCTTCATTCATATCATTCATTGCTTGTGTTGTGCCTTACATATTTCATATTGCTATATCTTGTATATGCTTGGTTGGGTGTGTGTGCCTCACTTATACTTAACCACAAGAGCTTCACATAGCACCTCAACCCATTCAAGGAGAATCAAGAGGAGTTAGTCCAGAACCCTTCACGGGGAATTCGGCTACACTTGTGTGTTGTATTAAGTGTGTTACAAATTTGCATTAGCTTCCGCAATTAGAGTATTTAGTTCCTAAATTAGCACTTACACCTATTCACCTCCCCCCCCCCCCCCTCTAGGTGTGCTTTCAATTGCATCAGAGCACTTTCAGTATTGAGCAATCTAGCACTCTTTATTTTTCATTTCTAAACTACATTTCCTGTGCAGATTAAGACTCAATCAGTAAGTAAGTTGAACTATCTTACAGTGACTCAATCTGATATTGCATACCCTGTTAGTGTGGTGTATTAGTTCTTACCTACTCCATGGACAAGTCATTAGGATACTTTAGTATTTGAAGCGTTCCCCAGGTAAAGAAATCTTCAAATTGTGGTCATGGATGTATAGTTGATTTTTCAGATACAGATTGGGAAGGATTACAATTAATAGGCGATCCACTACTGGTTATTATATTTTTGAGGAAGAAAATCTTGTATCATGGAAGAGGAAGAAGTAAGCTATGATTTTGAAATCTATTTTTGAGTCTGAATATCGAGTCTTTACTGATACAACATGTAAGTTAGTCTGAATATAAGATATTTTGAGTGAGTTACATCTTTTTCTTTCAACTCCTATGAGATTATATATTTATGATACATCGGCTATCCACATAGCAGAAAATTCAGTCTTTCATGAGCAAACCAAGCATATTGAGGTAGCCGTCGCCTAGTTCATCACAAGATTACAAAGGATAAGATCATCAAACTTCAACATGTTTTCTCTATTAACTAATTAGCAGATATGTTGACAAAACATTTTGGAGGTCTTTGAATTTGGAGCGTTTGTGATAAGCTGAGCATGTATGCTTCAGCTTGGGGAGCAGTGTTAGAAATATGAGTTGTATAAGGAGTATGAGTTCTTTCAAGAGTAGTATAGGAATAAGAGTAGGAATATGCTTTTATGTAGCTATATAAAACAATTGAGGTGAGATATCTCTCTAACTTTCCCTAATAAATTCTTGTTCAGTATCATATTCCTCGCAATCCCTCAGCGGATTTCATAGTGAAATTAGAAGGTATCTCTAAACCATGTTATATTTTTTTGCATGATTCAGTTATTTGACAGTCTAAAGTATTATTCATCATTGGCCTTTACATCTATTGGGACATCTTCAGTTCTTTTTATTATTGTTTTAGTTGAAGATTTTGCTTCTACTGCTATGTTTTATGGACTTAATTAGAAGCCATCCAAGAAGCCAGTTCTTCTCACCAATCAACTTTTGTAAAGGCGGTCGGCTTGATCGGGAGGCCAAAACAGGTGAATGTGAGAGTGCCCACACTAATGGGTTGTGGCTGCCATATCTGGAAGGCGCAAGTATGTGCTAATGGGGTAAACGCACGGCTTGTTAAACTTGATAGAGAGCCCAGAGGGGCTCAAATCAATAAAGTAGGACTTTGATATTCTTGCAAAGATCATTGGTTAAATGAAATAGGCAGGAGAGTATCATCATCACACTACAAATTGGTAATACTCAGGCTCCAGTGACCCAACAATTGAATAAGCCCTATTGACAAAGGATATCCTCTTGGAGGATGCCTTGTAACATGGGGTGTGCATGCTTGAAGTGACATGAGGAGGAACGAGGAGTGTTCTGATTTAAGCACAACTTCTTTCCAAACTAACTGCTTCCGTCCAAACCTCTGCCCCTGCGCAGGCAAAATTTGGAGGTGATACCCGAGTTCACAAAAACCCAATATGGAAAATATGGTGTATGATAATAATTCCAGATCTAATAATGTTGACACTATTTCTAGCTCTGGAAACTCCAAATGTTCTCATCATCTAATGGGCTTCGTGAGAAAGCTTCTATTGATTACCCTGCAATAGCTAGTAAAATAAGGCTCCCCCGCCTAGTTTCCCGAAGAACATATGATTTTGAGACTACCTACTTCATCGAAGCTACTAAATATCCTTGGTGGCGTGCAAGAATGGCTTAAAGTTATTGCACTTCTTAATTGCACTTGGGCTCTTATTCCTTGTCATTCACACATAGGTTTCAAATTGGTGTTTCACATCGAGTGTAAAGATGATGGTACACTTAACCGCACAAAGCACGTCTTGTTGCAAAGGGCTACAATCAACGAGAGGACGTTAGGCTAGTTATGAAACCTACCGCTATTCAGACAGTTCTCACAGTTGCCATCTCCTCCAAATGGGTGACACACTAACTTCATGTCAGTAATGCTTTCTTATATGGAACACTACTAATGAAGTTTATATGTCTCATCTCTTGGGATTCTCAAGTAAAGTTCATCTAATTTTGTATATAAACTAAAAAAATCTCTTTATGATCTCAAACAAGCACCATGTGGTTGGTTCGAATGGATTACTCCTTTCTTTGTAAGTCTTAGCTTTTTTTTTTTGTTGCAAAACTGATAACTCCCTATTGATTTATTAATTTGAACGCAGTTTTATTTATTTTGTTATTTATGCTGATGATATTTCGATTACTGGGAATACTCCAGCAATTGTTCAACAACTTATTAAGCAGCTTTGTCGAAGTTTGCACTTAAGGATCTTAAGCATTTGCATTACTTCCTTGGCATCGAGCCGGTTCTGTCACCCGAAGGGTTTCATTCTAATTGTTTTAACGGCTAATTGATTATTCCATGCACTTGGATTTTCACTTTGAGCGAGGCTATATTGCGAAAGGTAGTTACTTGCTCATTACCTCTCCACTAAAGATAAAATAATAGACATCATGACAAAAGCTTTAAAGGCTCCTCGCTTTATTTTCTTTGTGACAAGTTGTGAGTCTGCTTCGGAGATCTGTTAGCCTGAGAGGGCTTGTGAGGACTCAACTTCTTGTGATTCTTTTAGAGTAAAAATAAGGGAGGCTAACATCTCCATATTGTAATCGACACTACAAAAGAAATGGGTTTCCATGGTAGTATAAAATCATTGTTAAACAACGACGATGATGGGTCAAAAATCAAAGTCTAGTCGTGCGACGTTAAAATTTCACACCGATTTTAAGCTGCTCTCAATCCAAACGTGTCACGGCGGTTTTGAGAATAACCTCTGTGAACACACGAACATTTCACGGCAGTTTCCAAAAAAAGCACCATGAAAAGTCCACATTTAATGGCGGTTATATGTAAAACCGCTGTTAAATGTGTATGAAAATTTTAACCTTTCATGGCGGTTCTAAAATAACCGCCGTGAAAGATAACATTTCACGGCGGTTATAGTTATAACCCCCGTGATATGTCTGACTTTTTAAAAATTAAATCATCTTATCCCTCATGATAGGTTTTGCTGTGGAGATTGAATCTTGCTTATATCAAATCTCGCAACAAAACAAACAAAACGAATAAAAATAACATAGACATTCTCTTATCTCTTACACCAGATCACCTTCTCTTACACCATATATATACATATGTACAAACAAATATAACAAATTCCTTCTCTTACACAGATCACCTTGCTTTTGACTTAAACTGTAAGCAATATATACATTTTTCATGGATCAAAGTTAGAGACAGATGATCTTGAACACATTGCTAAACAATGATAGGATCTCTGATGAGTCAGTAGCAGGAGGGAGCTCAAGGCAGTGGGAACACTGACCAAAACAAGGTGAATGGACTCATGCCTACCAGTTCCAACATCACTGTTAATGAGATAGTCATGTGTCATATGATATGCGTGTACATGTATATGTGTGTGTACATGTATGTGTACATGTACGTGTGTGTACATGCACTAAACACATGCACAAATTCATGCATGCACAAATCATGCACCAAATGCACGTACAAATTCATGCATCAAACATGCACCAAATAGAAAACATGCACAAAAAATGAAAACATGCACCAAATAGAAAACATGCATCAAAATAAAAATATGCACATACTCAAACAAAAAAATATGAGTTTAAACACAATACCCTCTTTACGAAAAAAATTTCACATCATATATTGTCCACTCTTCCCGAACTTCATCCAAATCTTCATCTGAATAAGATTATTTGTTATCAAATTACAAACGTATTAACTTACTTGTGTTTGTTTTAATACTAACAAGTAACATAAATAAACTTTATGGCAGAGGATTATACCTGTATAGGAATATGATTCATTTGAATTGTAATGATCTCACGCATATATCGAATGATGTAGTATCCGCACATGTACTATTGGGCTGTTGAGGATACTTCAAGAATTAAAATTGGGTTAAATAAAATTTAAAACTTAAAGTTTTATCATCAGTTTCTGAAATAATTACCGGAATCTTCTTCCATGAAGGTTTGTACCATTTTTTATTGTTTTGTGGAGCGAACATTGCAGGACCCTTTTCATAAATTTCAGAAAATAAACAAGAATATTAAATAATATTTTTAAATAGAAGTAATGAAAAAAATCTACAAGTATTAAATACTGACATATTAATCAAAGTATGAATCAGTTCTCGCACATCACGCCGCTATGATTCAAACCAATATACAGTAAGTTTGTAAGGGTCAATCGCGCACAAAGTTCAATGTGAACAATAAGAGAAAATCATATGAGAAATTAAAATAAATTAACAATTGAATTTTATAAAAGTTTAGTATTTACTCTGTATTATATGGTGCAAAATATACCCGATCTTTTTCACCTCTTAGCATTATGTCCAAGACATAACGAGCCTTCACTGCCATTTCATCTTCTTAGGTAGTCGCATGTGCGATTTGATATGCACAAATAAAATCATACCGTTAACTATAGACCATGTTCTTACACCATTCATATAAAAGCCTAAAATTATTAGAAATTTTCAAAAATTAACAAACATAAAATCTTTTCTATTTTATTCCTAAAGATGAATATAAATTAATGACTCACTTAATTTACACAATGATACATGTTGTGCTTATCTACTTTGAGTCTAAGAAGTCTATAAAGTCCCTCTTTTCGAGTATTACAGTTTCAATATTGTAACCAAATATATCGATAGGCATGGGTAATGGGACGATGCTACCATTGCCCACATCTTCGCAAGCACAGCCACTGCCTTTAATAGTTTGTTCTTACTCTCATCTAAAAATGATGGAACAATATGTGCGAAAGCTCTTTATAGTCTCAGGTTGTGTAGTCTCCTTCACTTTATTCCTTGTCTGTCACGATTAAATTATCATTAATCAAATTATAAAGGCAAGATGCTTTAATTTTAACAACATACCCTTGTATCAAGAGTGATAAGTTTCTTTGGCCATGCAATGAAATCACGAACAGCATAACTGACGGTTGTCATCTCGTCAGGTGGAATTGGCAGAGGTGCATTATCATCTAGTAGATCATGGATGCTCACTCTAACATACTCGGATCGAAGTGGCACGGTGTGAAGGATCTGACCAGCATCATTCATATTGTAAGCTTTTTCATACCACACAACATGGTTACTAGGGTCGATGGCCAAAGAAACAAGAAGATTACTACCCTGTGACAACCAAATAATAATCAATGCATTATCAAAATACGAATGGTGCTTAAAACTCAAGATATTACAAAAATTAGATAAGATTACTTTTGGAATATTAGATAAATATCTTGAAATTGTACAACTATTATGGCAAATATATGGTGTAATAGAAGAAAGGCGTATTGCAATGTCATGGTGAAAGGGTTGTGTACATACGGATTTGTAAGAACTCTTGCCGGAATTCTTCCATCATTTCAAATTTCATTTCAGCTTTTGTGCCTTCCATCTGACTTCAAATGTGGTTTCACTAATGGCTCTAGCCTTTCTATCAATCTTCTTGTATGTATAACTTCTACTGTGTTGGCGAGGTGTATGAAAGTAATTCGTCATGGTAGCCCTTTGTTCGTTGGCTTTAACATGACTGAGGTACTGTCAGTCTTTAATGTCATAGACAATATGTTATTCATCTAGATGGATGATTGTCTCCCTGAGATGTAGACTTAGAAAAAGAGTCCTAGAAGAAATTTGATAGTAAACACTTATCGAAATTTCAAAAAAAACAGAGAACACTATGACAATTTTGTTGTAAACATAAACACTTACAATTTTTTGTGCAACTTCTTGACTATATACACTTATGTATGAACCATCTACAGAAATTCTCGCTTTTTTCAAACTTAACCCGAGAAATTGAGAAGGCGGGTGAACCTGTTAGAGATATCAATGACAACACGTGATTCATATGAAAGACACCCCTCATGAAATCAAACAGATCCTAAAATCTCTCCATGATTATAGGAACCATGGGACTCATGGGATTCATGCACCATGTGTTTCTCATTCTTTCTCTCAATCAATATTTTCCTATTATTTCTCTCAGTCAATGTTTTCCTATTGTACCTCCTAAATCAGTGTAAACATGTGACCAATATGTGTATATAAATACAACCAAGAACCATAGCTAATGGTATCTTGTCTTTACACAAATAAGTCTTCTTCTTATTTTTTATCTTGGTATCAGACCAACTCCTGTACCATGTCGAGTATTTCCTCTTCATCTTCCCTAACCTCCATCCAAACACTTGCATTCATGGTTACACCCAATCTCAACATCACTCATTTTCTAAATGTCAAGCTCGACAAGGGAAACTATCTGCTGTGGCGGTCCCAGTTCCTTCCTCTTCTCAAGCTCCACGATCTCGAAGGCCTCGTCGACGGAACCTCTCTATGTCCGGTCCGGTTCCTTCCTTCTACCGAGAAGGATGCTCAGCCCACTATCAATCCAGAATACACTCGCTGAATCAAGCTTGATCAGATGCTCTTATGTTGGCTTATCTCCTCGCTCACTGAGGCTGTTCTTGCTCATGTCGTCGGCCTCACCACATCTCGTGATGTGTGGTGCTCTCTGGAGTGAATCTTTGCGTCACCCTCCATATCTAGAGTGCAGCAACTCAAATATCAGCTGCACACCGTCAAGATGGGCACCTCTTCTATGTCAGAGTATATCCAGTCTGTCAAGTCCATCGTGGACAACCTGGCGGCAGCGGCTAATCCAGTTGTCGACTCTGACCTCGTCTATACCTTACTCAGTGGTCTGTCTCCCGAATATGACTTGTTCGTCACCTCCGTCAACACACGAGTCGACCCTGTACTGTCAGAAGAACTCATCGGCCTCATGCTTAGCCAGGAGATTTATTGGGCGTGCTATCACTTCACCAGACTCCATAACCCTCATCTCCCCTTCTCCTGCGGTTCATACTATTTTTCGCACTCTAAGCTACCATTCAGCTCCATCTTTTTTCCGTGGTCGTGGACGTGGCCGAGACAGGGAGCACAGTCGTGGTCGTGGACGTTCCTTCTTACCGTCATATCAGTCCACCGGTCGTCGACCTCAATGCTATATCTGCAATCATTTTGGCCATTATGCTAACAAATGCTACAATCGTTATGATGATTCGGCTAGCCCAACTGCTTTTCTCCACTCTTATGGGAATAGTCCAGTCGATTCCAACTGGTATGTTGACTCCGGAGCCACTCATCACCTAACGGTTACCATTGCGAATCTGGCAGCTCACTCCGAATATCAAGGACCCGACAGAGTTCGCATGGGTAACGGGACAGGTTTGCCTATCCAAGCTACTGGTGCTTCTTTATTATGTTCTCCTGTTTCTTTCTTTGTCTTGAAAAACCTTTTACATGTTCCTGATATCACCAAAAACCTTCTGTCTGTTAGTCAATTTACTGCTGATAATAAAGTCCTTCTTGAATTTCACCCTGACTCTTGTTTTATCAAGGATCTCTCTACTCGAAAAAACTCTACTGCGGGGACAACTTAAGGATGGTTTGTATGTCTTCTCCCTGGGGAATAATAACTTCACCACCTCTCCCCAGGCTCTTCTCGGTGAGCGTGTATCTTCCTCCGTCTGGCATGAGCGCCTAGGTCATCCCCCCACCAGAGTTGTCTCCAGTATTTTTTTTCTGCTTTCTCCATTTTTCTTGAGTTCAAAATTCATCTAGAAAAATTTTTTGGACGTTCCATTAAAGCTTTCCAAAGTGATGGTGGTGGCGAGTTCATCAAATTTAAACCTTACTTGTCTCTCAGGGTATCGTTCATCACTTATCCTGTCCACACACTAGTGCCCAAAATGGCACTGCAGAAAGAAAACACCGCCACCTTGTCGAGACCGACCTTACTCTTCTGGCTCGGTCAAATGTTCCATTTCATTACTGGCCCTATGCTTTCCAAATTGCCTCATTTCTCATCAATAGAATGCCCACCCCCGTCCTCCATAATCTCTCTCCCTACAAGAAATTATTTCATAAATGACTACCTTTCCTTACGAATTTTTGGTTGTGCTTGCTACCCTCATCTGCGTCCATACCAAACTCATAAGTTTAGTTTTCGGTCCACTCAATGTGTCTTCTTAGGTTACTCGGCTTCGCATAAAGGTTATCAATGTTTGCATGTCCCCTCTGGTCGTATTTATATCTCTCGGGATGTTGTGTTCGACGAATCTTCCTTTCCTTTCCATTCTCCTCTGCCCTCCCTCTCTCCCCCTACTCCCACGCCTTCACCACCGATCCCCATCTCCATGCCTCTGTTATCTTCCATTGTTCCAGTCCCCTCTTCTCATGCGGGCCCTACCATTGACTCTTCTCCTCCTCCAGTATCACCTCCATCACATACTCTTTCTCCACCACCTCCACCAGCACCCGCCGATGAGTCCTTCTCCTCGTCCTCATCCTCAGGCTCTCCCAGTCCCCCTCCTATCAGGACCCATCATATGGTCACCAGAACACAGGAAACACCAGAACATCAAAAGTCTGGCTAGCCACCCGGTATCCCATGCCTACCTGCCTCATGACTGACTTGGCCACCACTCCTGTCAAACCCACATGTTTCAAGCAAGCTTCCAAAGATCCCAAGTGGCACCAGGCAATGGACACTGAGATGAATGCCTTGCTTAAGAATAAAACCTGGTCCCTTGTGCCATACCACCCTACCATGAATCTGGTTGGTTGTAAATGAGTTTTCAAGTTAAAACATAAATCTAATAGTTCTGTTGACAGGTATAAGGCCCACCTAGTGGCCAGGATTTTCATCAACAACCAGGATTAGACTATGGTGAAACATTCAGTCCGGTCATCAAACCGACCACTGTCCGTACCGTGTGCAATCTGACCGTCTCCAAGGGATGGTCTATTCAACAGTTGGATTGAATAATGCATTTTTGCAGGGTTTTCTTACTGAGACGGTCTACATGGAACAACCTTCGGGGTTCATCAATCTCGCTCATCCCAATCATGTATGCAAGCTTCACCGCAGTATTTATGACCTCAAACAGGCTCTACGGGCCTGGTTTTCTCGCCTCAGTAGTTATCTAGTCAATTGGGCTTTGTGGGCTCCAAGTTCGACACGTCTCTCTTCCTACGACGGATCGGGACAGATCTTCTTCTGATTCTTATCTACGTGGACGACATCATCATCATCACAGGTAATGACTCAAGGGCTATCACTCGTCTTATTCAAGAACTAGGCCGAGAGTTCTCATTAAAAGATCTCGGTCCACTGCACTATTTCTTGGGCGTGGAGTGTCATCGTACACCCTCAGGTCTATTTCTCTCTCAACAGAAGTACATCCATGACTTGCTTCTCCGACTCAGGATGGATGGTGTCAAGCCTATTAGTTCGCCTATGGCCACTTCCTGTAAGTTATCCAAGATTGTTGGCAGGTCTCTCTCTGACCCCTTTGTCTATCGAAGTACTGTTGGGGCTCTATAATACTTAAGCTTTACCAGACCCGATATTGCCTTCTCGGTGAACAAAGTCGCTCAGTTCATGCAAGCTCCAACCGATGAGCACTAGAGCGCTGTAAAACGGATCCTCCGTTACCTCAAATCTATCATTCAACATGGCTTTTTTCTCTCTCGTCATACAGAATCATTCTTCTGTACAGCTTACTGCTTGCACCGATGCAGATTGGGCAGGGTCGATCGATGATCGAAAATCTACCAGTGGTTATTGTGTCTTCTTGATACAAATCTCATTTCTTGGAGCTCGAAGAAGTAGTATACTGTGGCACGATTTAGCACTGAGGCAGAGTATAGGGGCATGTCCAATGCTGCAGCAGAGGTCGTTTGGTTGCAGTCATTACTTCGTGAGCTTGGAGTTTCGCAATCTCCCCAATAGTTCTCTGTGACAACCTCGATGCAACATATCCCTCGATCAATCCTATTCGTCACTCCCGCTCTAAACATGTTGAGATTGACATTCATTTTGTGAGGGACTATGTCGCCAATGGAGTCCTGGATGTTCGGTTGTCAGCACTAAAGACCAACTAGCAGACATCCTTACTAAGCCTTTGAGCTCTTTAAGATTTTATATGCTGAAGAACAAGCTCTCGGGTCTTTCAAACCCACTTCGCTTGCGGAGGATGTTAGAGATATCAATGACAACACGTGATCCATGTGAAAGACACCCCTCATGAAATCAAACAGATCCTAAAATCTCTCCATGATTATATGAACACATGGGACTCATGGGATTCATGCACCATGTGTTGCTCATTCTTTCTCTCAGTCAATATTTTTCTATTATTTCTCTCAGTCAATGTTTTTCTATTGTACCTCTTAAATCAGTATAAACATGTGACCAATATGTGTATATAAATACAACTAAGAACCATAATTAATGGTATCTTGTCTTTACACAAATAAGTCTTCTTCTTCTTATTTTTTATCTGAACCATCCTCATAGGCTATGTGTTGTACAAAATATATATAAGACATAAGTAATATTCCATAAAAGAATATGAAAACATTAAATCAATAAAAAGAACACTCTTGTTAGTTCTTTTTTATACTGAGGATATTCCTTACGACCTAGTCGGTGCTTATATTTGACTCTTTTTTCATGATAATCTTTATTCTTCTTGCTCAGAACCTTTTAGAAACACAATTATTAAAACAACATTAAAATTTTAAATATGTAATTTAGGTACTATACAATTTGTAATTATGTTGTACTAACCTAAAACTCTGCAGTAAGATGCGATATGAAGTTTTTCCAGACTTCTTGATCAATGAAGTTATATTGTTCCGACGGATTTTTTATTAAACCTTATAAATTCTGTTGTCAAATATTTTTTTAAATTTTTCCACCTTTGACTAGCCACCTTTACTAGATCATGCTTTGACCCCTCATTTTGAATGAATACACTCTAAAATAAGTAACAAAAATGTTAATGCACTTATAAAAGAATAAATCTAATATATAAAGATAATTAAATTATTCTGAATTTGCTTACCAAAATATCATTTCAGATGTTTTTCAACTCTCTAGAACTCACGTGCCAATCCACAATGTCAATAGGGACGTAATGAGGAGCAACATATCCAATGTAACTACTTAATTGCCTCCCCTCTTCACCAAGTGGTGCATTACTCTCACTCAACTCCATATTAAGTCTCCTATTCTGATTTCTCATTAAAATGAGGTGACCCATGCGAGTGGGGCCTCAAGCTCTCTTCTTTGAGGCATCTTGACTAACATGTGATGGATCCATATGCTTATTAAGGAATATAAATACAAAAAATTAGAATCTCATCAATAATATATGAACACAAAAAAGAGTAAATTTCATAAATAAATAATATATATAACATTTAAATAGATTTACTTTTATTCTTTTCGATTTGTTTTACAACTTTTCTCAACCAATATTCCTTCAAAATTATCATTTCATATGTAAAACTCATTATCCTCATTATCATTCATATTATCACCATCAGTACTATACCCTCTTGTTAATCCAAGAGAAAAGGAGGGAACCTCATCAATATTATCCTTTCTATTATTCTTACAATCACAACCAGTTGTAATTTTTGGTTTCATTGATAGAACAATGGACCATTTTTTATCAGTAGGATCTGTGATGTAAAATACTTGTTTTGTTTATGATGTGAATATGAATTTGTTCTCTTTGTGATCTTCTTTATTAAGATCCACTTGAAATCACCTAGAGGGGGGTGAATAGGTGATAATGCTAATCTAGTGAACTAAATGCGGAATTTAAAAACTAATTGCAATAACACAAGATGCAAGCAATAAGTGATGCACACAACCAAGCCAAGCATATAAGTATGAATGATCAATGTGAAATGATGCAAGGCACAAGAGTAAAGAGAGAGAGAGTAAGAGTCAATGGATCAAGCGCAAACAACAAGATATGTTTCGAGGTTCGAGCACCCAGCTCTACATCCCCGCCTTCACCCAGAAGGATTTCAACTCCACTAGCTTGTCAACACAGGACTCCCACAAAGGGAACCTCCACCGAGGATTTGGGGCAATACAATAACAAGGAGTACCCAACTCCTCTCTTTACAACCACAACCTCCTTCTAGAGGCAAAGCACCAAGCCAACAAACAATCACCTCACAACTCGAGGGATAAACACAAAGCAACACAGGGATCACCTCACCACTAGAGGGATACAACCCAAATGCACAACCTCCTCAACACAATGAGGGAAAGGCACAAAGCCAAGCAAAGATTGGGTTTACAACTTGGTGATCAAAAGACCACAAACAATCTCTTTTCCCACACAAAGATCCTATAGAATAAGATAGAAGATGTAGCTTAAGTGTGAAGAAAATCAAAGGAATGAAAATCAAAAACTCAAAGAAAATCTTTGGGAAAAATTAGAAACCAAGATGAAGAAGTTGAATCAAAATCTTTTCCCAAAAACTCTTTCTTGATTTTCCAAACCCTAACAAAAACACCAAATAGATTGTTCAATTTAAAGCCCAAAAACTTCTTTTGATTGCTGTGAAAATACTGGAGAGTATGAAAATATTAGCACCAAAAATTCTTAGAGAAAACCTCTTTCCAATGGGATATTTATAACCCCTAGAAAATTATAGCCGTTGGCAGCTGAAACTGCCAAAATTGAACTACCGGTCGACCTATCGGTCGACCGGCCAACGGTCGCTTTTGACCGCTGGCAGCTACCGGTCGACCGGGCGGTCGACCGGCCCCAGAGAGCAACGGCCCTCTGTCCGGTCGACCGCTCGGTCGACCGGGAGCAAGCAGAAAGCAACCTGCTCTCAGTCGGTCGACCGTGCGGTCGATCGGCTTAAGGGGCTGCCAGCGTGCACGTATCCGTGCACGTCGGTCGACCGCTACGGTCGACCAGCTACTTGGTCCGGTCGACCGTCCGGTCGACCGACCTAGCCTGGCAGAGGCAATTCAGGTCAGAAAAACATGTTATTTTTAATTCTAAAAATTCCCTTAAAATCTCTAAAATTACACAAAAATAGTTTTATCATTTTACATTGAAATATAAACTTGTGTTAAAAATTTTAACACAAATTTCAAACAATATGGACCATTTTTATGTTATAGAGATTTTGCCAAAAAACTAAAAATCGTATTTTCTAAAACTTGAATTTTTGAATAGAAAATACGTTTTGTCCAAAACTCATCCAAATACAAAAACATGATATTTAAACACTTTGAAGCATGTTGTATATGGATAGAAATCCAATATACAAGAAACATATATATATATCCATGTTTTTGACTTTAATTCCAAAATATGTTTTGTTAGAAATACCAAAACATAAAACACATGAAATAGACTATCAAGCTAAGTTTATTTAAATAGTTGAAGCATGCATGTATATAGAACAAATCTAATATACATTAAATCATGTAAACTTGTTTTGATATAATATCTATTCATGCAAACCAAGATCGGTTAAACCGAAAACCAAAACATGAAACGTGTGTGTTGTGAACTTGAGCATATCATACTATTCTAATCTTCACAACTTGGATCTAAACACAAAACTAAACTATGGTACCGATGTCTTCTTGTACATTGCCGTCTCCAAGTTGACTCGATCCAAAACTGTGATTCACCGAGCTTGACTCCAATGAGTGCTAGATATCATCTTTGACGCCCGGGCTCTTAAATTACCATGTGAAAGCTTCCAAACCATCTTGTTGAAGCTAATCACCTAATAATATCTTGGTTAATGATCTGAAACTAAAATCACAAGATTTTTAGTACACATAACTACATGAGTTAATCATCATCAAAACTAGAGTGGAAGGCCTCTGGGCCAACACCACTATAATGAATTCTAACATGGCGATCTTGATGCCATTATTATTCTCTACTCACTTATAACAGAATATGGGAACATAAAACATGATATAATCTAACTCTCATATGTCTTTGATCACTGATAGTATGACATGTTTGCAAATGCTGATTTGCTGTCATTGGCGATGAAAATATGCATTTCTTGAGCCACTAAGATCACCTCACTGTTTTGTACAGTACACCTGGCATCATGTATTTTTGTGTAAAAACAATAATCATTTGTAGGATACTCACGGTAAGACACGACGTCCATGTGAGGCCCATGTGCTTACCATCTCAAATTTTGACATACAATTTGATTTAGTTGTTAGGGTCTGTTTGGTTGTCGTAACTGGCCGTAATTCGTAGTTGTAATTGGTAAAGTCTTTTACAATTGTAAATGAGTTACATGTATGTAAATTTTACGGTGTTTGGTTGGTAATATAAAATTGTAAAGTGGGAAAGTGTATTATACTTTACGGTGTTTGGTTGTCGTAATGTATAAGTCGTAAGTGAAAAAATTGACCACAAAATTAACTATTTGGTGATTTTAAAAGTTTTAATACTGCAAATAAATATTAAAAAAGTTAAATATTAAAAAATTTTAATATTAATATAAAAAATAATACAAATTTGTATGACCACAAAATTAACTGTAACTGGGCTGTAAGTGAGTGGTAACTGGGTTGCAAGTGAGTGTTAGTTGAGTTACGTAAGTCTTTTACGAATTACGGTCCAAACAAACGCCGTAGTTGTAACTGGGTAGTAAGTCATTTACGAATTACGGAGTTTTACGCGAAACAAACGGCCCCTTAGTTGAGCATCAATGCGATTTCGAAACACTTAATGAATAATTTATTGCGTTCATCTATTATCCACTTCTCCTTTCTTGATTTAGCTAGAATGTGCCTTATATAGTCCACACACTAATTTATGTCTTCTAATTGAGCATCAACTTGATTTCAGAACCACTTAATGAACGTAAATTTTTTCTACATCATGAATCATGCCTTCTAGTTAATCACCCTCACTACAATCAATTTCTTCTCTTTTATTACATCTTCTATCATTTGAAATAATTGGTCTATACCTCTTGCACTCTCATATTCATCTTATATAACTTTGATCAATCTTATTAATAATTAAATGATCTTTTAATACTTCAATTGTAACTTTATCAAGACAACTACATTTTATGCACGAACACTTAACATGATTAGGATTGTCAGCACACTCAACAGCAAATCTAATTCTTATTTCAAGAAAGCAAAGAATTTTAAAAGGGAAAATGCCCTAACCTTCTTCTAGATATACAGAGTGGATCCGAGAGCGGCAATGGCGACAACGGCGATGGCGACAACGACGTTGGAGAAAGTGGGACTGGCCGAGAGTGGCGTCACTCGAGATCCATGAATGACATCTAAGAGAGAGATGATGGTGAGGGCACGAGAGTTTTGACTGAGATCCACGAACAACGGTGGTAAGGGAGAGAGACGACAGCTGAGATTCACGGACGACGACGAGGGCTTGAGAGGGGCATGAGCGACAAGGGCACTGGAATTTAGTCGTGAAATATCTGTAAGACCAGGAGAGAGAGACGGCGGGGCGAGATGGCAGTGATGTCCTCGAGGAACGATGATGGCGATGAGGGCCTCAAGGGCAGGAACTGACAGCGAGGTCCTCGAGGGGAGATAAGGGCCTCGAGAATCAGAGGAACTGACGACATCCAAGAACTCTAGGGATGAGGACGTCGGGGGAGGCGAGAGAGAGAAATGTCGAGTGTAGATGCGTCGGGGGAGGCGAATAAAGAGAGATCGGGTTAGATTGGGGGATAAAATGTTGGCGGGATTTTCGATCAACTTTTATTGCGGTTCTTCAAAGAACCACCATAAATTTAATATATTACGTCGGTTATTTTAGTAACCACCATAAAAGATTCAAAGGCAAAATTGTGCACTTTTCATCAAATTTCAAAATTACCACCACCATTTGATGCACATCGGTTGCGACTCAAATCGACATGAAATCAGTGATGTGGGAGCCCATTTTCGTTGTACCACTAAGTTAGCTGTCATCCACTTACGTAGAAATAAGATCAATTATGATTCGAGATGAGGTACTCTAACCCGTTTTGTTGTAACCATACATCTGATGAACTCTCATTTATTGACTAGCAATGGAATCTCTCAAGATGTGTGGTTCACCATAATATTTTTTTTATTCTTATTCTTTTATAGATGCAAATCTTGTTGTTTATCTGCTTAACAGAAATCAATCTGACAACTAATCAAGATCACTGAGATATCAACAATCTAATTGGCCAGGTCAGCAAATATCAGGTGGGAGGTTTTCCGTTCAATAGAACATTCCTTAATTTAAGAATCACCTTTCAATTTCCTTCCTTGGTTAAACACTAATTAGACTGAATCTAAATCAGTCTTGATATACTGTAAAGTATATCCCCTGTTTAAAGGACTTAATCAACTTATACAGTATTTTGGAGTGAGGTACGCTTAGAGCGAATCTCCTTAAGACAATTACGTCCCCCGCACCGGTGCTAACGGGATAATGGACGCTGGTCCCCCAAGATACAACACTCCTTCACGGTATTTGGATAGCACTACCAAATCACCATACAGTCGAACCTTAGTCAACTAATACCTTCACAGGATCATTGAAGCAGCAGTATAAGGACAAATTTCAAATGAATGTTTGCCTTTACTCTCTGGAGGAGCACTCACTGTTGAGGACGAAGGAAGGTTGAAGAAATTTCTTCAGAAGTACCAGATTCAGACAACAATTCTTGTAAAAGAATCTATTGAATTTTCTGATTCCTCTTTCAGAACAATTTTGCAGAATCTCCTTTGGAAGTCGCTTTCCTACTTCTCGCTGGAAGCTCGGTTCAGAACGCCGAAAATCACTTCGCGCAGATCAGAACTCAAATAGAGGGAGAGAGAGATATTCTCAGTTTGGTGTTTTTTTGAGAATGGAAATCTGGAGCGCTATTTATAGCGCTCCGGAAGGGCATTCTCGTACGCCAGAAATTCAACAGTTGCGACGGTTCGGACAGAATTGTCACGACCGTTCAACTGTCCAACCGCACAGACGGTTTTCCGACAGCCGTTGGAGGGCGGTTCGGATCCATTAGCAGATACCCGTTGGTGAGCGGATCGGGTAGCGGAGTGGATCGGCCCATACCCTTGAGACCTGATTCAAAAAGAACCAGGCCAGGTAGGGAACCCAGACCCAGACCCAAACCCAGAGCCCGAGCCCGAGCCCGAGCCCGAGCCAGGGCCCGGCCCCGGCGCCAGCGCCGGCGGGCGCATGCGCATGCCTGCATGTGCGGGCATAGTTCCCTCCTTTTCGCGCGCGAAAACTCCAAGTACCCAAAGGGCACGCCCTTTGTTCTCAATTTTCTCTATTTATACACCACAAACTTCCATCCCATGGCTAATGTGAGACTAAATGCTTTTAGCTACCTTTAGTCCCATTTGGCTTTGAATTAGGCAACATTTAGACTTGAATATCTCATTCATTCGAAGTCGGAATTGAACATGTGAATATACCACGTTCATCCCCAATGGAAGGAGAACACACTCCAACCATCGTCCAATTGATTCGATCAACGGATCTTACCATAATTCAGCTCAAAGATTCGCTTTTATATTCTTTAATTCCAACAATCCCCCACAATGAATGGAGATTCAAGGAAATGACACACAAAGAGACTGACTCTATTGTGAAAGATACTTGAGAAAAGAAACTGCATAAGGATAGGTGAACTAGGTCTTGAACCTTCCATAGCGAAAGTTTTATCGGACTTACTGGCTAATCAGTGAACTAGGTCTTGAACTGTTAGCCGTTAGTGTAAGCCAAGTCAACAAGCTTCACACAGTGACTTTCCAAATCAACTTTGGTTCTCGGTTGTGTCCTTTTTGGCCCTGGACATTCTTGGTTTCAGAGAGTATCTTTAGGGAATAACAGCCTCCATAGAAATTCCCAAAGAGCCGACCCAACTCTATACTCACATAGGTGATGGACCTATTAAGAGTAGTCTACTCTACTCCACTTGTTTAGTAACAAGATATAGGCATCATTAAAAGCGTTAAGCTTATCCTTAATCCACTTGTAGAAAAGCACTTATGTGCACCTTAGGAATGGATTGGAGTCAAGCTCCCAAGTGCTTACTTGCTGAGTCAATCATAACTAATTTTTTCTCTTGAACTTAGTCCATGGGATCTCCAGTCGCTAAGTGAGGTTTCCATTAAGCTGACTCGGTAAGGTTAGGCTTTTAGACCCATTCCCCTCGATGCGCAGTTTATACGCTCTCCACTTAAACCTTTAGTAAGCGGATCCACTAAATTATCCTTTGACGATACAAAGTCAATAGAGATAATTTCATTTGAGAGCAACTGCTTCACGGTATTATGTCTACGACGAATATGTCTAGACTTACCGTTGTATATAACATTTTGTGCCCTAGATATAGCTGCTTGATTATCGCAGTGTATACATATAGTGGGCACTGGCTTTTGCCATAATGGTATATCTTCTAAGAATTGTCGAAGCCATTCTGCTTCTTCTCCAGCCTTATCTAAGGCTATGAATTCCGATTCCATAGTGGAATGGGCAATACATGTTTGCTTAGAAGACTTCCATGATACCGCTGCTCCTGCTAGAGTAAATACGTATCCGCTAGTTGATTTTGATTCCTCAGAATCTGCAATCCAATTAGCATCACTGTATCCTTTCAGTACAGGTGGATACTGTCCATATCTCAAGGCATATTCCTTGGTATGTGATACGTAACCCAATACTCATAGTAGAGCGGTCCAATGTAGATCACTAGGATTGCTAATGTATCTACTTAACTTGCTTACAGCGTAAGCAATATCGGGTCTAGTGCAATTCATCAAATACATTAGACTTTCGATAATCTGAGAATACTCCAACTGGCGTATTCCAGTTCCTGTATTCTTATGAAGGTGGATGTGTGGGAGAAAAGGATTTGTATTTTCCTTTATCCCATGATCCTTAAATCTTTCTATCATCTTATCCACATAGTGAGATTGAGATAGACTGATTCCATCTAGTATTCTGATGATTTTAATTTCTAAAATTACATCAGCAACCCCCAGATCCTTCATATCAAAACTGTTGGATAACATTCGTTTAGTGGACTTAATAAATTCAATATTAGTCCCAAGTATCAACATGTCGTCTACATAAAGACAAACAATGATACATGTATTTCTAACTGTTTTAGTGTACACACACTTATCGCATTCATTGATACTGAATCCATCTTTGATCATGACATTATCAAATTTCTAATGCCATTGTTTTGGAGCCTGCTTTAAACCGTATAAGGATTTTACCAATTTACACACCTTGTGTTCTTGGCCCTTGACTATAAATCCTTCAGGTTGCTCCATATATATCTCTTCATTTAATTCACCATTTAAGAATGCAGTCTTGACATCCATTTAATGGATATCTAAGTTGTGCAATATTGCAATTGCAATCAACATCCGAATGGACGTTATTTTTTTTACTGGTGAATAAGTATCGAAGTAGTCAAGTCCTTCTTTTTGTCGATAACCCTTGGCTACTAATCTAGCCTTGTACTTATCGATAGATCCATCGGGTTTTAATTTTCGTTTGAAAATCTACTTACACCCAATTGGTTTACTGCCAGGAGGCAAGTTTACCAATTCCCAAGTATGATTACTTAGTATGGATTCTATTTCACTATTTATAGCTTCTTTTCACATTTATGCTTCTGGGGTTGACATAGCCTCTTTAAATGTTTGAGGCTCGCTTTCAATAGCGTATGCTATGAAATCTGGACCAAAAGATTTGAGATTCTAGATCTCTGACTTCTTGATTCAATTTTCGCATTAACATTTCGTTCCTCGGGGCTTTCGTCCCTCAACGCCATCTCGTGTGTTCTTTTCCCAGAAGTTTTATCTGTTCCCGTTTGTACGGAAAGATGTCTTCAAAGAACACAGCATCTCGAGATTCGATAATCATGTTTACATGAGTATCTGGTATTTCTGATTTATAAACCAGAAATCTGTAGGCACTACTATTCAAGACATAGCCTATGAATATGCAGTCCATAGTTTTTGCTCCCAACTTAGTCTTTTTAGGTAATGGTGCTAGCACCTTTGCAAGACACCCCCCACATTTTGAGGTAATGGTAAGAAGGTGTCCTTCCATACCATAACTCGAATGGTATAAGATCAAGTTTCTTGTGGGGTACTCTATTTAGAATATAATTTGCAGTTAATAGAGCTTTCCCCCACAAGTTCTGCGGAACTCCAGAACTTACGAGCATGGAATTAACCATCTCCTTCAAAGTTCTGTTCTTCCATTCAGCAATTCCATTCTGCTGAGGAGTGTATGGTGCTGTAATTTGATGGATTATACCAAAATTAGCACATAACTCACTAAAATCATTTGATTCATATTCTCTGCCTCTATCGGATTTTAGAATCTTGATTTTCTTATTGAGTTGATTCTCAACTTCGGCTTATATGTTATAAACATATTTATTGCCTTATCCTTACTGTTTAAAAGATACACATAACAGTATCTTGTACAGTCATCAATAAAAGAAATAAAATACTTTTTACCGCCTCTAGTTGGCATAAACTTCAAATCACATAGATCGCTATGAATTAACCCTAAAGGTTCTGTATTTTGATCAATTGAGTGAAATTATTTTTTCGCCAACTTGGCCTCAATACAAACCTCACACTTGCGAATTTCTTCCAAGTTGAGTTTAGGAATATATCCCAGATTAGACAAGTTCTTTAATGACTTATAATTTACATGCCCTAATCTAGCATGCCACAAATTAGGAGACTCAAGCAAATAAACAGAAGATTTTCCTTTATTTATAAGCTTTGGGTACAAATACACAGACTTTTTATCTACCACTGCAACATTGGCTTTAAAAAGTCCATCAACAAGATAACCCTTTCACACATACATCCCTCCCTTAGTAAGTACAAATTTATCGGATTCAAACACCATTCTAAATCCTTTCTTACTAAGTATTGATCCGAAGATCAAATGCTTACGGATGTCTGGAACATGAAGCACATCGTTAAGAGTAAGCTCTTTCCCCGATGTCCACTTCAGGATAACCTTGCCTTTCCTTCAACCTTTGAGACGGCTGAATTTTCCATGAATAGTTGCTCATCTTGCTCTAGTATTTGATATTCAGAGAATAATAATTTCTCAGAGCAGATGTGCCGAGTAGCCCCAGTGTCTACCCACCAATCCTTATTGTTGGTTGTCAGATTCACTTCTGACACCACAGCTGAAAGGGTTGGCGACTCATGGACGGTCAAGTTTGCCTGTGGATGGCTCTTCTTGTTCTTTTTGAGGCGGCTGTGACATTCATTCGCCTTATGCCCCTCTTTGTTACAGATGTAGCAGGTTCCCTTGAAGCGCATGTTCTTGCCTTCTTGGACCTTGCCTTTGTACCCCTGGGAAGTCTTCTTCCGCTTTAAGCCTTTGGAAGTAGACGCTTTCCCCTTTGAGTCTTCGATCACATTGGCTTTTGCTTCGTAGGAGTTCTTATTGCTCCTTTTCTCTGACTTTCTGTTGTCCTCCTCGATTCGAAGCCTCACAATGAGATCTTCCAACTTCAACTCCTTTCGCTTGTGCTTCAGGTAGTTCTTGAAGTCTTTCCACGGAGGTGGGAGTTTCTCCATGATAGTTGCAACCTGAAAAGTTTCAGGAAGAATCATACCTTCAGCTTCTATCTCGTGCAAGATAAGTTGGAACTCTTACACCTGACTGATTACAGTCTTACTATCCACCATTTTGTACTCCAGAAATCGTCCTACGACGAACTTCTTGGTACCAGCATCCTCAGTCTTGTGCTTCTTGTCAAGACTGGCCCATAACTTCTTTGCCGTAGTGATAGGACTGTAGACATTGTAAAGAGAGTCATCCAGTCCATTTAAAACATAGTTTCGGCAAAGGAAGTCACCTTGTGTCCAAGCATCGACTACAAGGACTTAGTCCCGATCAGTTCCGGTTCTGGTGGATCCTCCTGCAGGAATTTGGCCAGATGAAGAGTGGTCAAGTAGAAGAGCATCTTCTGTTACCACCTCTTAAATTCTGTGCCGTTAAACTTTCCTGCTTCTCCGGCTTCGGGTTAGGAAGTGGAGTAGGCATCAAAGCTTGGAGCTGCATGTTTGGTGCCTTGCTTGTACTATCTTGATTAGTATCAGACATTTTCTGCAAGTTCAAGCAGAACAGAAGTAAGAAACTTCAATAATAATTGTCTTAAGATTGTTGTTTATCTGCTTAACAGAAATTAATCTGACAACTAATCAAGATCACTGAGACATCAACAATCTAATTGGCCAGGTTGGCAAATATCAGAACTCAAATAGAGGGGGAGAGAGATATTCTCAGTTTGGTGTTTTTTTTAGAATGGAAATCTGGAGCGCTATTTATAGCGCTCCGGGAGGGCATTCTCGTCCGCCAGAAATTCAACAGTTGCGACGGTTCGGACAGAACTGTCGCAACCGTTCAACTGTCCAAACTGCACAACGGTCCAACCGCACAGACGGTTTTCCGACAGCCGTTGGCGGGCGGTTCAGATCCGTTCGCAGATACCCATTGGTGAGCGGATCGGCCCATACCCTTGAGCCCGCCCGAGCCCGAGCCCGAGCCCGGCCCTGGCCGGTCGGCCGCCGCCAGCGGCGGCGCGCGCATTCCTGCATGTGCGGGCATAGTTCCCTCCTTTTCGCGCGCGAAAACTCCAAGTACCCAAAGGGAACGCCCTTTGTTCTCAATTTTCTCTAATTTATACACCACAAACTTCCATCCCATGGCCAATGTGGGACTAAATTCTTTTAGCTACCTTTAGTCCCATTTGGCTTTGAATTAGGCAACATTTAGACTTGAATATCTCATTCATTCGAAGTCGGAATTGAACATGTGAATATACCACGTTCATCCCCAATGGAAGGAGAACACACTCCAACCATCATCCAATTGATTCGATCAACGGATCTTGCCATAATTCAGCTCAAAGATTCGCTTTTATATTCTTCAATTCCAACAAATCTTTGCTATGCTCAAGTAGAACTTGAATTTTAAGCCAATGCATAAAGAAAGCAAGTTTAATTATGTTATTACTTGACTCCCATGGATTATGCACTGATTTTTTTGAAAAAAAAAAGCCATAGTCCGGTCTTGAACGTGAGACATTTCACGACCCAACTCCGGCGTTGCGTATCATAAGCCAGACCTCATGGAAATTGGTTCTAACTACATCTTTGAATTTGGTGTATGAATGGCCTGACTATCGGCCACTATTTTTCTCAACCCCGCAAGAATGGATGCTTCTGTTATTGCTCTGTTTTAGAGTGAGTTGTGATTAGTGTATCATGTCCATGTCAGCATAGCCGTGTTTGTGCTACAGTGCTCTCAAATGCTTGTAATACTGAAAGAGCACATGATAGCACCATTATTATTTCATCAGCAGCCAGCCTTTTTTGTGTACTGATTGCTCTTCTCATTATTTGTTTCTCATTATCTGGATTTGCAAGCTGTAGAATAAAAAGCAGGCAGACTCTAAATAAAAAAGGCAGAAGTACCAATCTATTGAAGTCAAGACAGAAATTGCCAAGTCTTCATTGCTGCACAATAAAGGAATTATGTCTTTGAAGATAATGCTAACTTTTTATGGTTGTTCATGGCTTTCAATTTAAGAACAACTGGGTTCTCTTTCTGTTATCATCACATTCATATCTCTCCAGGCTGGTACTTAGCTTGTTGAATCATTTCCAGATGACTCTCTTGAACTCTGAAAAGCTAAATTAGTATTCAAATCTTTCATCATTATATCTTGAGATTAAAGGCTCAATATATCACATGGGATTGTTATTCAATTACCAGGTAGGATAAAAGTGTTTCCTAATTGAGTATTTGAGTGTGGAACTTGATGAAGTTTTGCCCTCATCAAACCGTACGTACTGAGAAAGTACTTGTGTCCACATGAGAAAGTCTCTACTTGAGTCCATAGATTGCCTTGTTGAAGCTCATATTCATCTAAAAAACACCTTGAGGGTTGACTTTAGGTAGAGACCAGGTCCTAAAATATGAGCTCAACGTTTCATGAAGTCATCTCCACTTGAGATAACTGATTCATTTGACAATATTGATAACAGTTTTGTTTTTTTAATGACTTTTTCTTTAAGTGTTTTTTTTTTTTAACTTAGTTTAATGTTATGATCCAACTGAAATCACCACTATTACATTATTCTACTCCCTCAGCTTATCTACATTATACCCTAAAAAGTATAATACAAAGAAATGCTACTTTTTGAATGAAACTTTGAATAGTACCATAAACTATCAACAAAGTTTGTTAACCAGATTAATATAAAAGTATCTCTTTTCAACTCTTGGAGTAACCTATATCCTGTTTGAAAAATAAGTAGGATAACTATATCTGAAGTTTTATACAAAGAAACACATGACATAATGTAGAATCCAACATTTATTGTTAATCTCATTGTGTAATCCATCAGTGCTTAGCTCATCATGTAGAAGAATTTAATATGGATCTCATCGAACTAATTATAAAACATCTTGATTTAGTCAATATGATGGGCAGTTGAATTTGCTACTTGAGGAACAAGGAGATTATGGGTTTAATAATCTTTTAGTGACATGTGCTTGAATGTGACTCAATGCTTAGGATACACTTTTGTTTTAAGAGTCAACATATATCTTTGAAATAGATTATGATGCTAATACATTTATGATTACTAATTTAGAATATGAAGTGGATACAATGTTAATAAGGTATTTGGAATGCCTGTTTTTTTCATTTTATTTCTAACCAAAAACCTTTTTTCAATTAGCAATCAGCTTATCAGCCGTCTCGTTTATTGTGCAAAGATTTCTTATATGCCACTTTGCAAGTTGAGGAATTATTCTCAATCATTGATAGAGTAGCAACCTTATCACTTGGACTTGCAAATTTGTTCCTGTTTAAATTGGCCCTGAATATAGCATAGAAATCATAAACTAAACTACATATTTCTTTCTAATTGTTGAGGAAATCTGAAACAGAAGCAAACTTTGAGTTTGATAACAAGTATGCAAACAATTGGTTGGTTGTGTGTGAAGGAGACCTACAACTATTGTCAAATTGAAATTTCCTTGCAATTGACGCGTTTTTTCTCTAATAAATCTTTGTTTGATGGCTGAGCTAAACAACTAAAGTGTTTTCCTCCTCTTAAAACTCAAACAGGTTTAATGAGCAATCACTATCAATTTTTTTTTTGTTTAATCTTTAGATAACTCTCCAAATTTTTGCCTTGCTACTCGATAAAGATTATTGCCATATTCAAGTTCTGTTTTTTCAGTACGAATTTCTTATCTCATTTATCCATAGTGACTCGGACAAAGCACATTTTATTTGCTGCCCAGTGTTATAGATATCCAACTACTGTAATTAAAGTTGCACACTGATTGTATAAATTATGATTCGAATCATAGTTTTTGGTTCATAAATCATACTGCTAGTCTTCTATAGGTCCATAGCACAAGGGAATAATCAATTCCCAGCATAATTAGTAAAGATTTCAGATGAAGTTGGCTTTGGTGCAGGATTTTTTTTTTTTTTGAGAGAAAACGGTGAACTCCGAAGGTCCTCCACGTTTCACTAATAAGAGTTTAATGAAAACAACCTTAGAAATACATAATCCTCACAACTTCTGCTATATGCGCAGGTGCTAAAAGAGAAAGGAAAAAAAACAGTACAGGTGAACAACAAAATAGTAAAAAAACAACGGAACATGCCAAAAAATAGTTGAGACTGTAAGAAAAGTCTGGGAAAGATTGGTCTCTTAGAACCTGAGGTCCGCCATGTCCCCACTTTGGTGCAAGAATTCAAGTGTTTGTAACCAACTAACTATATAAATAAACCCTACAAAGATTAAAGACCCAAATTGATGCAACACATTCCTCTTGCATGAAATCATGAGCCATAGCCATCCCTACAGGGATGTCACTATCACTTGTCCTGTTTAGGTCAAGTTTTGAAAAACTGTAAAAGAAAAGTAAGATGGAACTCTAATGACCCACTTGAAAATATAAAGAAATTTACCATGAAACCTAATCAATTATATCTCTACAAAGGGTTCACCTTTGCGCTGCAACGGTCATTGGAACTGAGAGCAATCAAATCTCTCAAGCAAAACCAAATTTACTCACATCTCATTTGGTTGCTAGCGCAAACAGAGAGCTACGGTGCCATGTGCACCGCAGCTGTACTCCAAACGTGTTCATGTGATGCCACTGGTGAACTGACGCAACCTCAAGGATAATGCATTCAAACACAGAGAATCCAAATAAACAAAACCCCAGCAATTTCACAATGAAGAAATGTCACACGAGAGAACATGGGATTGATGAGATCTCTCAGTTTCAACTTGATAGCACACAGAATAAAACTATTGGTGAAGGCCGCAAGTTATGGGGATTGGTTGCAGCTATCACATGTACAGGCTTGGGTCCCATGATACCTCATGTCCTATTTAAATACCAGATACTAGTGTTGCATTCCTTAACTAACTGCAAAGAGATCAGAAGAGAAGCAGCTGCAAGTGATAGATAGCTAGCCAGCTAGCCAGAGATGATGAGTTCAGCACCATTAGCCTTCCTGACCGCGCTTGTAGCAATGAGCCTAGTTTTCGCTCCTACCGAGGGTTCCGCGCTGTCTGGGTGGACCAAGGCCACCGCCACGTTCTACGGTGGAAGCGATGCCTCGGGAACCATGGGTATGTTTATCTTCCTTTGGTATGCTTTCTAGTACTTCATGTTTCGTAAAAAAGGAGCTGGATCTCAGTGGATCGTGTTATTTTGTGCAGGTGGGGCTTGTGGCTACGGAAACTTATACTCCACTGGGTACGGGACCAGGACGGCGGCCCTGAGTACTGCCTTGTTTAACGATGGAGCCGCGTGTGGTCAGTGCTACAAGATCATGTGTGATTACAATGCAGACCCCAAGTGGTGCATCAAGGGCAAATCCATCAGAATCACCGCCACCAACTTCTGCCCACCGAATTTCGCACTCCCCAGTGACAATGGCGGCTGGTGCAACCCCCCACGTCAGCATTTCGACATGGCCCAGCCAGCGTGGGAAAAGATCGGCATCTACCGCGGTGGAATCATACCAGTGATCTACCAAAGGTTGTTACTTCTTTCGTCTCTCGGTGATCAGTAACTACAATTCAACTTCTAAATTCTCAAATAACTAAAAATAATCACGATGGCTGACCATGCAGGGTTCCATGCAAGAAGCACGGAGGTGTGAGGTTCGCCATGAATGGGCGCGACTACTTCGAACTTGTCCTTGTGACGAATGTCGGTGGAGTCGGATCGATCCAATCCATGGCGGTCAAGGGATCGAAAACGGGCTGGTTGTCGATGTCGAGAATTGGGGCGCAAACTGGCAGTCCAATGCTTACCTCAACGGCCAATCTCTGTCGTTCCGCGTCACGACCACTGACGGCCAGACCCTCGTCTTCCCCGACATCGTTCCAGCCAACTGGGGATTTGGGCAGACATTCTCCAGCCGCTTGCAATTCACCTGAGTTCTGGTCTGAAGACTACTGCTACTGTTACTACGACTGTGTGATTCGAGATTCAGAAATTGAGGTTGGCAGAGGCGTGCTAACTTTTTTAACAAGAGTTGCCCGCCAATCCATGAAATATTAGTAATGCTGTCGACCATTATATAAAGGCCATATAAGTCATCTGTCAATCTCATTTCTTGTCAATCTCATTTCTTCGCCATATAGCACATAAAAGAAGAAGAAGAAGAAGAAGAAGAAGAAGAAGAAGAAGAAGAAGAGGAAGAGCCATATTAATTTCCATCAAGAAATAAGTTGCACATGTTATTATGTTTGTGCAATTTTATGTATCACATCAAAATTTGAAATTGTTTTTGTCCAAGTGTAATCATATATGCATGCAAACATTACAAGATCTCCTTGGACGTGTGCTTGAATTCTTCTCTTTTCTTTTCTTTTTTTTATAATTTTTTTTTCCTGGCTTCGCAATTTAAGCTTAAAAGAGTTTCGACTACATTTTTACTATTAAGCAGGTCTCCATAACATCCATATGCTTCAATTTGATGAGTGTTTGCTGGTATGTACGTGTGAAGTGTTAAAAAGACAGTATTAGGATTAGAATACTAATAGTATTAGGAGTAAGAGTTTTTTTAATGTAATTTTAATAGTAATATATTCTCTCATTAACAGTGAAAATGGCAGTAACACCAATGGCGGCAGCACCGACAATGGTAGGCAACACCATGGTAACAACGGAGACGATGGTGGTGGTGTGGGTGTCGTTAGGGCCTTAGTGGCAGTGATGGTTGCAGTAGTTGTGCCGGCCATGGCGGCGGTAGTTCTGGCCATAATAGTGATGATGATGATCGAGATGGCAACCGCAACCAAAGAAAACAGCAACGGCAGTAATGGCTCCACCGCTAGTATCAGCAGTGTCGCAGTGCCATTAGTAACAGAAACAATTGCAGGGGTGACAACAGTGGTAGTGTCAGTGGAAAATTAACGATAGCACCCAAAAAAAAAAAGTTTACATGGATGTCCCGAGTCCAACCTGGCTATGACGAGGGGCCCAAAAAAAGAGTTAATTTCATCCACCATATGGCAAACTACGACCTGCACACCAATATCACAATTTATCTATACAACAGACCATCAAACACTTCCACTGAGCGGCAACAACAGTGAATCACAAACCTTTTCAGATCAAAGGCCAGAGGTGGACACTATCAAAAGCACAGCCATCCACAGGAAACCAGCTCTCAAGCATATTTGGAGGAACAAAATAAGCCAACATGGATTCAGACTAACCCAAAACATACATCCATCCGGGGGAGGAACACATACTTCATCATTGTAGCCACCAGCATCATCTTGCTGGTAATCGGGTCGGCCACCATAACCACCTCCGCCACGACCTCGGAATCCACGGCCTCTACCATAACCCAGCCACCCCTACTATATCCACGACCCCTGTTATCATAACCACCATCGCCATAGTCCATTGTGTTGGAATTGAAGAATATATATATGAATCTTCGAGATGAATTATGGCGAGATCCGTTGATCGAATCAACTGGATGATGGTTGGAGTGTGTTCTCCTTCCATTGATGATGAACGTGGTATATTCACATGTTCAATTCCGACTTCGAATGAATGAGATATTCAAGTCCAAAGATTGCCTAATTCAAAGCCAAATGGGACTAAAGTTAGCTACAAGCATTTAGTCCCACATTGGCCATGGGATGGAAGCCTATGGTGTATAAATAGAGAAAATTGAGAACAAAAGGCGTGCCCTTTGGGTACTTGGAGTTTTCGCGCGCGAAAAGGAGGGAACTATGCTCGCACGTGCGTGCGCGCGCGCGCCGCCGCTGGCGGCCGATGCCGGTGCCGGGCTGGGCTTGGGCTTGGGCTTGAGTCTGAGTTCGGGTTCCCTACCTGGACTGGTTCTTTTTGAATCGGGTCTCAGGGTATGGGCCGAACAGATCCGCTCCACTCCACTACCCAATCCGCTCCAGCCCGCCAACGGGTGTCCGCGCGAACGGATCCGAACCGTTCGCCAACCGCTGTCGGAAAACTGACCGTGCGGTTGGGCAGTTGAACAGTTGCGACGGTTCTGTCCGAACCGTCACAACTGTTGACTTTTGGCGGACGAGAATACCCTTCCGGAGCGCTATAAATAGCGCTCCAGAGGTTCATTCTTTTACACACCAAAAAACAGAAAGATCTCTCTCTTTCTCTCTCTAAAGTTCTGAACTGGGCTTCAGCGTGAAAGCGACTTCCAGCCTGAAGTGGGAATCCGCGACTTCCAGCGTGAAGTGGGAATCCGAAGCGACTTCCTAAAAGGAGATTCTGCCAAATTGTTCTAAAAGAGGAATCAGAAAATTCAACAGATTCTTTTATAAGAATTGTTGTCTGAATCTGGTACTTCTGAAGAAATAATATTCTTCAACCTTCCTTCGTCCTCAACAGTGGGTGCTCCTCCAGAGAGTAAAGGCAAATATTCGTTTGAAATTTGTCCTTGTACTGCTGCTTCAAAGATCCTGTGAAGGTACTGGTTGACTACGGTTCGACCGTACGGTGATTTGGTAGTGCTATCCAAATACCGTGAAAGAGTGTTGTATTTTGGGAGACCAGCGTCCATTATCCCGTTAGCACCGGTGCGGGGGACGTAATTGTCTTAAGGAGATTCGCTTTAAGCGTACCTCACTCTAAATACTGTATAAGTGGATTAAGTCCTTTATACAGGGGATATACTTTACAGTATATCGAGACTGACTTAGATTCAGTCTAATTGGTGCTTTAACCAAGGAAGGAAATTGAAAGGTGGTTCTTAAATTAAGGAACGTTCTATTGAACGGAAAACCTCCCACCTGATATTTGCCGACCTGGCCAATTAGATTGTTGATATCTCAGTGATCTTGATTAGTTGTCAGATTGATTCTTGTTAAGCAGAATACAAACACATTGTCATGGGACCATTTCCTATAAAAGAAAAGGTAGTATTTTAATGCATTACCATAGAGAGAGCTTTCAAGTTCATACGAAACTAAGAAAATCTGGAATTCTTCTTGGATAAATTACACATACCTCGAGCCCTTCCTCCTCCCCGCCACCACGGACAGCAGACGGAGCCTCTACATTTGGACATTAGATGTACGAGAGAGGGGAAAAAGAAATGGGTAGCAATTAATGTATGAGAGAGAGAGAGAGCGCAAATTCACCTCCTTCATTATCAAATTCACCCCATGGTTTCACCTGATCAGCAGGCAATGGAGATTGGTACCCATGAAATAATAAGCAATTAACAGAATAATTTGGCCAATAAAAACTTAAATAATCATATCAACTAAAACTAAAGGAAATGCCAAGTTTACAAAATGACAATTTGTTGTGCGCGCTGGGCAACAACCAATGAGGAATCCCCAAACAATGAAGAGATGCACCAGAGAAGTACCCAAAAGATAAGAATAATAAACAAGGGAGAAAGCCAAAAATAATATTTAACGAGGTTCGACAATTTGCATACGTCCTCAAGGCAAGGAAGAGAGAGATTTTATTGATTCAACAATCAATTACAGGTTACAATTTATTGGGCTCTACCCCTTTATGTATAACTAGAGAATTTCAGAGTTTTAGGAAACTACAATTGGATTTGACTTGTTTTCAGAAACGAAGTCCGAATTCCAACAGGAGAAGTAGATTCGCCTGTCGATCGACCGAGCCGGTCGACCGACTCCTTCTTTCAGTCGACCGGTCGGTGGACCGAATCCAACAGAAAGTAGGCTATGCCAGTTGATCGATCGTTCGGTCTACCGAACTTCTCTGTGCATATGTCATGCATGTCAGTCGACCGTCCCCCTGTTCCAGTTGCATATGGATGCGTTCTCGCTCCTTTTGGTCTCCGATCTCTACACTATCTCTTCCAATGAGTTAAAAAAACTCTACCATCAAGCTTTTATCTCCTCTCCCTACAATTCTCCACCTCGGTAAAGATTTCTCAAATCTGAGCCAAACTCAACACAGTATATGTCAACTCAAAAAGGGCTGCACCTATGTGGCTGCCTACGTACCATACCCAAGGGATCAAGGCATCCATAGTTCATCCAAACAAGCTCTACCGAGCTCAAGCAACTAGAAGGATATGAAGTAACTCTTTATAATGTGTAAATTTCACTCCCGAAATCACCTTAGTAAGCATATCAGCGGGATTCTCCTTTGTGTGAACCTTTTGTAGCCCAATGTCACCTTCATCAAGAATCTCCCGAACAAAGTAAAACCTAACGTCAATGTGCTTCGTCCTTGCATGATACACTGACTCTTTGCCAAATAGATAGCACTCATGCTATCATAGTTGACCTTCAACAGATCCTGATCAATTCCAAAGTCATCGAGCAACCCTTGAAGCCATATTGCCTCTTTTATACCCTCCATCATGGCCATGTACTCGGCCTCTATAGTAGACAATGCAATGGTAGACTGTAGAATAGAGCGCCAACTCACCGGTGCTTGGGGCCATGTAAACACATATCCCATTATAAATCAACATTTGTCGAGGTCTCCTATATAGTCGAAATCAACATATCCGACACAATCCTACTTACCCATACAATCCTTCTCAAATACTAATCTAATATCTATGGTACCCTTGATGTACCGTAACCCACTTTACTATCTCCCAATGACCCCTCCCGAGATCATGCATATATATGCTAATCATCGAGAAAGCTTGTGACAAATCAGGTCTTGTACACACCATTGCATACATTAAGCTACCAACTGCGCTAGTATACGGCATGCGAGTCATGTACTCACGTTCTTCTACAGTAATAGAGACATAGTGGCTTTTAAATGAAATGAGGAGCCAATGGTGTACTTACAGATTTTGTATCACCGTTGATGTTGAACCTCTGAAGTTCCTCTTTCAAATACTCTTTTTGTGTTAAGCTAACCTTACCACTCCTTCGGTCTCGTTCAATCTCCATGCCTAGTACCTTATTCGCTTCACCAAGATCCTTCATCTCAAACTCAGAAGATAAGTCTTTCTTCAATTTATCTATTACGAATCTGCTCTTAGAAGCGATGAGCATATCGTCTACATACAACAGTAGATAGATGTACTCTCCACCGGGTAGCTTATTATAATACACACATGGGTCATAATGGCTACGTGTGTATCTTTTATCTCTTATGAAACTGTCGAAATGCTTGTACTACTGCCTAGGAGACTATTTTAACCCATACATCAATTTCTTCAGCTTGCATACTATATTCTCCTTTCGTACAGTTTTGAACCCCATTGGCTGAGACATATAGATCTCTTCTTCAAGATCGCTGTACGCGCCGGAAAAGAGAGAAGAGGAAATGCTGTAAAATTTTCCTTGAATCAGATGAAAAGATTACAACAAAAACAACTTTCCCTTCCAGTTACAAGGGAGGGAGGATGTTGAATCTTGAATCCCCCCTTTGTTTAATGTTGGGTTCTTCGTGTAGCGGTGAAGAGTGAATCTTGTTCTCCGTTGACCGGATGATCGTTGGGATCGTCAGGGATCTTCTCTTCGGCTGGTAGAAAGAGTAGCACAGCTCTTGTCTACCAAAACTCTCAAAGAGAATGTAGGCAAAGAGTAGCTTGTACGCAGCAAGCTTGACGAAGAGTTGAGCTCTCTCCTGTCTCTGTCTTGTCGTCTGATTGCCTTCTGCCTTCTAATTTTCTTCTGATCTCCAATTGCCCGTCGCTTGCCGATCGCCAATTACCACTCTCTTCTCCTTGCCTTCTGATTGCCTCTACCTCATAGCAAACGAGGCTATTTATAGAGGTCCTAGGGGGTGAACCTGCCTCCTAAAAATGCTCCACGATGAGGGGCTGACCTCCCCGCTATGTGGGCGGCGACTGGCCCCATAACCAGGGCGGTTATAACTGAGACGCGGGTTTCAGCCCACGCGCCTTGATGCTGAGGCGCGGGTGTCGAGCCCACGCGCCTTGATGCTGAGACGCGGGTGTCGAGCCCACGCGCCTTGATGCTGAGACGCGGGTGTCGAGCCCTCGCGCCTTGAGTCTGAAACTCTGCCTTTTAATGGCTTGTCTATTAGTGATTTTTAGACAGCCTACAGAACCCCCTCCAAAGTTTTCGATATTCCGCAGTTAACTGGGACGGATTTCGAAATACTTTGGACTCTAGCTGAATTCACCTCTATGACTGGACTGTTAATGCTCCGGGTTTGATCTTATCTGGAGTTGGTCTTCGTGAGTGTACTGTTGAACTCTTTGAGGCCACCAGAGTTGATCGTGTTGAGTGTCTAGATACACAGTCTAAACCTCCCCGATTGCTTTTAGTCTGTCATGGACGCGCTTTAAGCCAAGAGTGGACGATCGTCTGCTTGTACCAGTGTACTGTTGAAACTGATTTGCAGAAGTAAGGACTGAACGCCAGTTCTTTTTGAAGAGCAGAGATAGTACTGCTTTAAAGACGCGACTTTCATGGGGTGCATCTTTTGGAAATGGAAACGCGACTGATATTCCATAAAGCAGACGCGATGTTCAGCCGGGCTGGAAAGACGTTAACTTCTTAGAGAGACGCGACTTTTTGAATGCATTTATGGCGGTGATGACGGGGCATGTCCATCGAAGAGACGCGACCGTCGGGTGCGAATCCGTGCCATGTCATGATTGCACTGCCAGTTGGCCTGGGGAACCGACGGGATTTCACCTTTTGGCGCGCGGATTTCCCGGTTCATTAAATGATCTGTTCCACGTGTCAAGCGATGACTTGCTGCAGAGTCATGGCGCATGATCTTCGCGAATCATCAAAATGATTTCTTTCACGCGTCAAGCGATGACTCGCTGCAGAACTAATTGAGCCACGCGCCGCGTATCTTCGTGAATCCTTGTGCCTATAAAAGGCAACAGTTAGAGAGAGATCTCTTCTTCTCCGAACGTACTTGTTTTAGGGTTTTCAAGAAAAAGAGTTCTTCTTTCTCTGTTCATCTCCATTACTGGATTCTTAATCACCAATGGCACCCAAGACCAAGCCAACCGCATCCTCCTCAAGAGCGGCCGTCGCCGAGGCCCAGAGGGGCGGTTCCTCCGCGCAGGCAGTCTCTTTCCCAGGTATAACGCCGTTTAGGCTTTCATCATTAATGGGAGTTCATGGAACCCCAAAAAGATATTTTTTTGGAGGAGAACCATTAACATAGAAAACAAACCGTGTTTGATTCTCAGACGCGGTCTCAGACGCGGTCTTTGAGTTGATAACCAAGGCGCGGGTTTGATGACCCGGTGCCAGCGAGTCCTGCATTTCGGATTCTTCACTTAGAATATTTCTAATTGTGAAGAGTCCGAACGCGGACTTGAAGATTTTTCATCAGGTGCAGGTTTTTGATGAGTCTTGCACCTGAGCCCAAGTACTTAAAGATTTTTCATAAGTCTTGGTTTGCAAAACGCGGACTTGATCCTGGCGTTCTGTGACATCAGGTGCTGGTCTTTATGAATCTGGCGCCTGAGCCCAAGTACTTAGAGAATTTTCATAAGTCTTGGTTTGCAAAACGCGGACTTGATCCCGCTGGTCTTACGCCTGGATGCGGATTTGCAGGTCTGGACGCGGATTTGATAATTCCTGCGTCCAGTATTTCTTCTGCGTCTGGACGCAGATTCGTAGGTCTGGACGCGGATTTGATAATTCCTGCGTCCAGTATCTCTTCTGCGTTTGGACGCAGATTCGCAGGTCTGGACGCGGATTTGATAATTCCTGCGTCTAGTATCTCTTCTGCGTTTGGACTATAGACACTTAGCATTTTTGATAAGGTGTCTGATTAAATGTCTTTTTCTTTTGCAGTACCACACCCTTCTGCCCCACTCGCCAAGAAGCGCCACTTTGGACATGTAGGTGGTGCTGACCGTGATCTGGCCTTTGTGCTACGAAGGACAGTACCTGTGACCGCTGACAAGTCACAGGAGCGCCAGAAAAGGCTCTCCAATGTTGATATGACAACCCTTAGGGTGCTTATGACCGATGCAGCATTCACAACGGATGATCGCGTCAAGCTGGAGAAGCCTGCCTTCTTCTTCGGAGATCGTATCTTTGATGGCGGCTATTCCATGTATGACGGAAATTATAGATGGCTCCGTCAGATAGGGGATAGAAGATTCTTTCTTCCAGACATGGAGAGGATGTTCCCACTGTCTTATCTCCAGCACATGTCCGTCCCTCGAAAGATGACATGGGACGTTTCTTGCTACGTCCCTGAGATTACCCTTGGTGACTTGGGCTCCCAGAAGGTATACCGCCATGACGGACATGATAGGGCGGTTCTCGGCTTGTTCCCCGGGTCGCGCAAGTCTGAGCTCCCAGTTGGAGAGATACCAAAACTCGGCACTACCTTCCTCAACGCGTTTATGAAAGCGGAGGGTGATTTTCCTGTTGAGTTTCGTGCGCCCAGGTGGGTTCATTCCACCGAGAAGTATTGGTGGCGCAGGATTGTGAACTTCGTC
Organism: Agave tequilana; assembly: GCA_038442645.1. Taxonomy (NCBI): domain Eukaryota; kingdom Viridiplantae; phylum Streptophyta; class Magnoliopsida; order Asparagales; family Asparagaceae; genus Agave; species Agave tequilana. Next base: position 55,211 of record JAVJIF010008019.1, on the reverse strand, counting down.
CTTACCGATCTTGGAGATCTGCTGGAGCATGTGGGACTGTACCCAGCAGTCAGGGCCGTGCAGTATGGCATCCCGCCGAGTTCTCAGAACTTCTTCGGGGTCCTTGAGCGTTACAATTCTTTGACGGGGACATTCTTCACCCCAGTCGGAGAGATGGGCCTTGCACTGCATGAGTTGCAAGAGGTCTCTGGGCTGGCAACAGGGGATTCTCCCTATGAGGATATGTCCCAACCACTGAGGAGCTCAACCTTATGAAGAAAGGGTCTCCTCAAATGTACGAGACTTATTGGGAAGTGCTATGTCATTTCCATATTTGCGGCCAGATGACCACTTGGAGGTCGGGAGGAATCAAGCAGCTGTCTTGGGCCAGTTACTTTTTCAACAATGTCAACAAGAAAGACCATCCAATAACCCGACTGGCTCCCAGCTCCGACGAGGAGACTGACGACAGGATCGCCCAGGCTTCTGAAGGCTTCTACACCACGGTTTCAAACGAGGACGGTTTCGAACCTGACATGGTCTTCGAAAGCTTTCACCATCAAGCCCGGACCCCTATCTCCGATCGAGCATTGTTGGCGGGCTTCTTAATGCTGTGGCTGAAGCGCTGTGTGGTGCCGACACTGCCACATGAAGTCATTGTTGCCGATGTAGTGTACCCGGCGGTGCTCCTGGCCTATGGCAGTCCCATAACCCTTCTTCCAGCTGTGGCGGCTGGCATTCAGAGAGGGTTGCGGGCGTTAACCCAGGCTTTCTGCGAACCCGGGAAGGCTGTCGACTCCCATGGCAAGCCGATCCTTGACTCAGAGGGGAAGCCGACGGTGAAGCGCCCCAACCCTTGGATCGAGCTGCCTTATACGTACCTCATGGCTTGGTACGTGATGCACTGCCCTTTCCTGATGACGCCGGTGCCTTGGAGTGAGGGTTTCACCCCTTTTGTACAGCGGTTGGAGGGTTCGGACTGGCGTAATACTTATATGTATTTCGTCCGGAAGTGCATTTTAGATGCTTCGAACTACCAGCTCAATCGCTGCTTCCCCGAGATCCCTGGTGCATCTTTCGAGATCTATTTACTGATTTCGCGGGCCCAGATGACTTTACGAGGTTGTCCACGGGGGTCTTCTGGTGGTTGATCAACATTCGGCCCGGATATGTGCTTTTCCGGCAAGGGACTTCATGCACAATCGAGCCGTACATGCCGAATCGTTTCGCCCGACAGTTCGGCTACGATCAACTCTACGTCGGCAATCCCAATGCTCAACTCGCCTTCGAAGGGAACTTGTTCGAAGGTGCTCGGGCTTGGTACTACAGTGTGGCCGGAGGGACAAGAGCAACTTTCCGTCTGCCTATCGAGGGATCAAAGTGTCGTATGAGCTTTAGCTTCTGCTCCTGGTACTTTCAAGTCATCCAGACACCATACTTTGTTCCGGAGTATTCATGCATTGAGAGTATCAATGCAAATCTCGAAGCAAGGTCGGAGTCCGGTAAACGCTCGCGAGGCGTCGAGCAGTACCTGAAGGCTCTGAGGGAGGTCGGGAGAAGGTCAAGGGAGGAGCCGCGAGCAACAAGGGCGGAGCCGCGACCAACCAGAGCTCAACAGGCGGTGGGCAAGCATCGTCAAGGCTCTACTTCCATTGCTGAGCCTGCCCCAAAGAAGGTTCGAAGAGACTTGACGGCTGCAGTCTCTCGATCTGCGGACATCCCTTCTGGTGCTGGGGAGCCGAGGGAGGAAGAGGTGGACAAGGATGACACTCCCTTTGTCCATGCCCGCAGGTTACACCGCAGGAGCCTCAGGATTGCAGAGGAAGGGGAGCCTGCTGACAGACCCACCGCCACTGACGAGACCGAGCAGCTCGAGGTCGATATAATGAGCGGATGCGATGTTGAGATTCCTGGGATCTCAGCTCAGCCTGAGTCTTCCTCAGCTCAGAGGAGGGATGAGGCACAACAGCCTGGGTCTCCTTCTGTCTTCGTCTCCAGTCCTCGGATGGTTGACCCCAGCCCTACCACTGGGGTGTTTAGAGGCAGGGCTCTGGCTACCGAGGCCTCTCACGTTGAACTGTCGCCTTCCTTATCCGCAGAGGAAAGTGATTTTGAGGATGAGGTCGACTATGGTGACGAACCCGCTCCTCCTGATCCGAGCAAATTCTCACACATCTCGGAGGAGGAAATACATGGCTGCGAGCCGGCGACGATGTCACCACCAGCGGTTGCTCCTGCTAAAGGTACTCTTTTCACCTTCTGACCTGATTTCCCCTTTTCATTTTGATGAGGAGGCTTTAACATTCTCCTTTTATGCTGCAGGATTAGCTGAGGATACCGAGGCTGCAACCTCCTCGCATATCGAGGAGATGGTGCAAGAGTTGACCCAGCCGGAAGGAGTTGAGGCTCCAGCTGCCGAGCCTTCTACTCTGCAGGAAGAGGAGGCCATCACTGAAGTCAGGGAGACTTCTCCTCTACAGGGTTCGCCCAAGGATTCGACATCTCTGGACCTCCAGCTTGGTAAGGAAGTTTTGATGTCCCGGATGTTTCTCTTTTTACCATTCTGGCTAATGTTGAGATAACTTGCAGAGAGAACCGAGGGGGCCCAGGTAGAGAGTCTGACGGTCAGTGTCCCTCCGGAAGGCTACACGGCCCAAGCCTTGGCTGAGGTTTCTGAGGAGGTCGAGCTCACTACCCTGTCATTGGCTGTGGAGGTTCCTATAGAGGTGGTACCCCCAGAAGCGCCAGTGGCTGCTTCTGCTCTTGCCGTACCCGTGGTCAGCTCAACTCTTGCACCAACAGAGCCGATCTACATCCCCCACCCCGTGATAGAGAGGGGATCGGGGAGCATTTCGGATGATGATATCATGGAGCTTTTGACACGCCAGGCGGTGCAACAGTTCCTTACCTCGATGCGAACATGCATCGATTTCGTCCTGACTAGGGGTAGCTCCCTTGACTTCGCCCAGATGTTTCTTGGAAACCAGGTCGAAAACATCAAGTTGGCCGGAGGCCCTTTGCTAGCCCAGGCGAGTCAGCTGCTGGTGGATCGGCTGGGACAGCACTTGAGAGAGCTTCGGTCCCTGGAGGATGATGCCGGTTCATCCCACGAAGCCCAAGAAACGCTGAACAGGCTCCTTGTTGCTCAAGAGCAGGAGCGAAGAGAGGTGGAGGAGAAGATCATCGATAGCACTCGTCTTCTTGAACGTGTCCAGGCTGATCACCAAAGGCTGGCGATTGAGTCCGAGGAGTCAAAGACGATCATACAGGCCGCAAAGCAGGCTATCCTTGACTCCGGGCTGTTATAGCCAGGGCTGAGGCCATGATTGTCTTCAACGAACAGAGGCTTGCTACCTCTGAAAAGAGGCTAGCGGAGTTAGAGGTTGCCAAGGCGCAAGCTGAAGCGGACCTCTCTGTTCGTTCGTCCGAGCTGGAATCCCTCCGAGTGCAAGCGTAGGGATTTTTGTCTGAAGCGGATCTGCGAGCCCGAGCTCTCATGGAGGTTGAGAAGGCGCGTCAACATAAGATACATCGTCTTAGAGAGCAAATCCGTTCTTTGGCGGACCAGGACTTGTAGCCTTCTCTCTTTTTTTTAAGAAAAGGACACTCTGTTCACTAAGAGTGTTTTGTATTAACTTTTATCATTTTTGATATAATAAAAGTCTTTGAAGTTTTTGGTTCCACCTCCTTTGTTGCCTTGCTGTGGATGAATTTGACCTCTTGATCACAATTTTTGATTAACTGACTGTGAATGCTGAACTTAGGTGAGACTAAGTTCTTTAAGTGAAACGCGGCGTTTGACCCATGGGGCCTTAGGCAGAACTAAGCCCTTTTGATGAGACGCGGCATTGGTTCATAGGGACTTAGGTAGAACTGAGTCCTTTTGATGAGACGCAGCGTCAATCCATATGGAGACGCGGCGGCGTCAACTCGCCAATCCATATGGAGACGCGGCGGCGTCAACTCGCAGAGAGAAACGCGGCTTTGAGTAACGCGAGTCTGTCCTGCCAATGAAGACGCGACGCGAGGGACGCAGCCTTGTGTATTTTTCCATTAATCTCAGAATGGGCTAAGTCTTTTGCTGAGTCAAGTGCTTTCCCTTAAACTGGGCCCTGTTTACTGAAAGGACGCGATTCTGAGTCACGCAGACTTTCCTTTGGAACGCAGGTGGACGTCATTCATTATGAAAAAGGAGACTCGGGTTCCAGGACGCGGTTTCCCATCTGCGTATCGATGTAACTTTTAGGCCTAACATAAAGATTTTATGAGATCTTTGAACGTCAAGTCTGCACTGACGATTGAAAGTCAAGTCTTCACTGGCGATTGGGAAACCGGATCATCCGTTGTTTCCCGAAGCACTTGTCCACGCGTCGGTTCTTCATTGGACTGGGGCGTTAATACCCTTTAATGTAAAACCGGCGCTGGCGGTTGGAGACCAGCGTCTTCAACATTTCCCGAAGCGACCCTTCACGCGTCAGCGTCCCATTGGACTTTGACAATCGTGCGGCCATTAAGGCCGACGGTTCCCATTGATGACCCATTAATGACGGTTACCAGGAGCGGCCTATAGATAGGGGTTCGCCTTCTTTAGCAGTCCCGATTTTAGACCATTTTCCCTTTTAAGAGAACGATTGCTCTGAGAACTTCCGCTTTCTTCAGAGTTTCTAACAGGGGCACTGTCTTCATGGATGAACACGACTCCAGGGAAGAAGATGACCCAGAGCTTTCATGCTTCTGTTTGGTCTCTTCAGGACAAAGTGTCTCTCTGATCACCTTCCATGTCCATATTCTGATGCAGAGAGTTAAACTCTTAACAGAGGCCTCTGCTGGTATGCCGTCCCGACTTGCCGTGATGTTTCTAGTCCACCCAAGTTTGCACTTTGGCATCATCATCATCTGGGTTTCCTCATGAAGTCTGAGTTGGTGCATTCCTTCTGGAATTTGCGCCGCCGACTTAAACTTCTTTGGACGCGAGTACAGAAGTCTTTGGCACTTGGCGCTGACTTTGTTCATGAAGCTCACGTTTTAAGGCCACTGACTTGGATGAATTCCAACTCGGGCTGAGGGTTTCAGACCCGAATTTTGCAACCCCTGTTCCCTCGACAGGGAGATGGCAATTTTCGGCGTCTGAGTCCTTTTCGCGCCTTGTGTTTTAGGCGCGGGCGCAAAATGAGGCCGCGTTTGAATCCTGTGTGTTGGCACAGTTTTGATTCGCGTCTGCTTCTGTTGACGCGGTATTTTGACTCACTGCGCGGGCTCGTTCCCGCGTCTGAAGTCTTCGACAATAGCCGCGTCTGTCACTTAGTTTTCTTTGTTGAAGTATACTAAGTTTCAGATTTTCTAACCCCTCTGTTTATTCCTTGTAGGTAGGTTTGATCGTCCTTTTTCAGGTTCGCTGGGCCCCTTTAAGAATATTTCAGCCGGCGGACTTGTTCGACATTCGTCCACAAGGGAATATATTATGGTCCTCGTCGTCCACAAGGGAATATATTATGTCCCTGACGAGGACTCGACCCTCGCCAAGGTCTCTTCAGATCCACTGCACCGGTCATGCCTGTTGGCAAGAGATGGTCAGGGTAAGTATGGCGGCGAGGGGGCTACGGTGGATAAGGTGGCAGATAGGATCCTCTTCCTCTCCCACTCCAAAAGTAACATTGAGGACTCCTCATGTCTGCTGGATGGTCTGCTAGGGAAAGAGATGCTCATGAACGAAGGGTTGCAGGACTTTCTGCTGCCACCAGACCTCGAGAACACCATTGCTCTTAGCTTAGTCAGCTAGGGCTCTTTCGGTGTTTACATCATGCATCGTGGTGCAACCAGCTTCTGATCGTGGCCACAATTTGGCACTTCTTCAGCCACCGTGCACTTGGAATTAGATGCGGCTTCAAGGAGTGAGTGCAACCTCTGAGAGAGAGGGACTTCTTTGTACTCCTTAATTGTAACACTCAATCTTATTGTATAAGAGAGCGTTTTTACTATAACACTCAATCTTATTGTATAAGAGAGCATTTTGTATCACTTTCATATGCTTGGAAATAAATAAAAGTGACACTTTTCTTTTTGCCTCTTTCATTGTCTTGAACTTTTTGTCTTTAGTTAGACTCATAGAAGCAGAAAATCTTTGACTTTGTCAAAATTATGATGATAATCTTAATAAGTCAAATTTTGTAGGGAAAGATCCTATTTTAGGAACTTTCACAATACTGTCAGAAGTGTAATATTAACTTGACAGAGATGAAATAATTTTTTGGTGGACCTGTCACTTTATAAGAGAAAGTGACAAGTAGAATTGGTACCCCCAGGGAGGGTGAATTTTATCAAGTGTTTGGGATTAACTTGATTGAGCTCAGCTGGGGATTTGATGGAAACACTGTTGATGGTGTAGTATTAACCTAACAATGTTTTTAGGTAGACTTGTTATTCTGTTGAAGAGGATAACAAGTGAGACTAGACTCGTGGGGAATCTAGGAAAGTTTGTTACCGTTAGAGGTGTGATATTAACTTAACGGGTTGAAAGTGGTCTTGTCAGAAGTGTAATGTTAACTTGACAAGGATGTGAGTCAGAGGTGTGATATTAACTTAACTCAGAAGTGTCACTGTCATAGGTGTAATGTTTAACTTGACTGTGAGGGTAATGCTAGAGGTGTAATGTTGAACTTGGCATTGGTCATCTCGGCTTGTATAAGGAAGTCCGAGGGAAAGTCATGGTCATAGGTGTATTGTTTAACTTAGCAATGACTTGATGCTAGAGGTGTAATGTTAACTTAGCATCATCCATTTTAGCTTCGATATGGAAGTCTGAAGAAAAGTGACTGTCAGAGGTGTAATATTAAACCTGACAGAAACCTGATTACTGTTTAGAGGTGTGGTGTTAAACTTTAACAGTAATTTGTCAGAGGTGTAATATTAACTTGACAAAGATTGACTCATGATAAGAGCAATTTGAGGACCTGTCATTCTATTGGTTAGAATTGACAAGTGAAAATTTGAAGTGCCAGAGGTATAGTGTTAACTTGGCAAATTTGAAAGTTTGATACTCCGTGTAGAGTTGACGAACAAAATTTGTACTCGACAAGGAATATTGAAAAGTTTCCATTACCAGAGGTATAGTGTTAACTTAGTAACGATTGTATTTTGTAGACCTACCATTCTGTGGATGAGAATTGGTAAGGAATTTTGGAGGAAAGAGTGGAGCCAAGTCCACTTAGGATTTTTAGCAAACCCTCAGCTATCAACGGATTTGAGGTGCCTTTACCAACTATCGTTTGAGTTGGGCTAGCCATGCTATTCCCCTCAGCATGATGAGTTGTCGAAGACTTATGTTGGGCTTAGAAGCCAACATTTTCCTCTATCCTTAGCCGTCGGGGGCGTCGGATGTTATAATGAAGAAATTCTTCTTACTTTGATCAGAGGTGTACTTTAAACTTGATCAGCGGAAGAATACCATCTAAGGATAATATCTTTTCAGGAACCTGCCATTGATCGGCATCATGAGTGTATCGCCATTTGAGGTTATGAGGCGATATGACCCATTCGAGTAGACTGACTCTACTACAAATGGTCCTTCCCATTTGGGTTGGAATTTTCCTTTTGTCTTGTGCGTCATTACCATGGGTCTTCTGACGGCTAAGACAAGATCGCCTTTCTTGAAAGTTCGCATTTTAACTTTCTTGTTGAAGGCTCTGGTAATTCGAGCCTGGTAGAGCTAGATTTGCTGTTGGGCCTGCAGACGCTTATCGTCTAAGGCTTCCAATTCTTGGAGTCGCTGTCGATGCTTCTCCTCGGTTGTCATCTCCGCCGTCAAGGCGACGCGTAGAGATGGAATTTGGATTTCCAGTGGGAGCACGGCTTCACACCCGTATACCAAAGAGAATGGCGTAGCTTTAGTCGGGGTTCGCACAGTTGTGCGGTAAGCCCATAAGCATTCACCCAACTTGTCGTCCCAGTCTCGTTGACTTTTCGAGACGAACTTCTTGAGAAGCTTGCCAATAGTCTTGTTGAAAGCTTCTGCGAGGCCATTAGCGGCAGGATAGTATGCCGTTGAGGACACACTCTGGATTCTGAACTTAGCGCAGAATCTTTGGAAAGCCTGGCTGATGAACTGAGGTCCATTGTCATGGACAATTCGCCGAGGTACACCGAAACGGTAAATAACGTGATGTTTCACGAACTTGATCACGTTAGACGATTTTACCTCCTTCAAAGGGATGGCTTCGGCCCATTTAGAGAAGTAATCGGTTATTGCCAAAACAAACCGATGTCCTTTTGATGATGGTGGGCTGATAGGGCCAACCACATCCATCCCCCACATTTCAAATGGCCAGGTAGAGGTTGTAGAGTGGAGATACCCTGGTGCTTGATGGATGAAATCGCCATGCACTTGGCAAGCGTGGCATCTTTTAGCATAGGTGACGGCGTCGGCAACCATCTTGGGCCAATAGTAACCCAATCTTTGGAGTCGATGTGCCAGTTTTGGGCCAGGTTGGTGGGCTCCACACATACCGTCGTGGGCTTCTCTCAATACCTCTTGGGCTTCTTTTGGTGAAAGGCACCGGAGTAAGATCCCGTCATGCGATCGATGATACAATGTTCGCGTAATCGCATTATAATAGAATTTGGGGGCTTTCTTTTGAATGGCAGCCGCCTCTTTGGTGTCTTCAGGGAGAATGTTTTATAAGACGAAATCAATGTAGGGGAATCGCCAGTCTTTAAGCTCTGGACCGGTTGACAATTCCAGTGCTTCTTTGCCTTGACAATCTCCCTTTGACTCCTGATAGCCCTCGAGAGCATTTCTCGGGCAATACAGGTCGTGGCTGTAGACGAATATCTTCTCCATTGCTCCGGCTGGAAGAGCTAAGGAGGCCGCGAGGGATGCGAGTGCATCCGCGTGCGCATTTTGCCTGCGCGGTACATGGTCGATGTAGAAGCTTGTAAACCCCTCGGCCATGCGGATAGTTGCGTTGTGGTAGGGTACTAGGTCCTCATGTCTGACTTCGTACTCCCCGCGAACTTGGCTGACGATGAGTTTAGAGTCGCCGTATGCCTCAAGATTTTTAACGCCAATCTCATCGGCGAATTGCATCCCAATCAAAAGAGCGTTGTACTCCGCCACATTGTTGGAACAAGGCTCAGTTAATGAGACAGCTCAGGAATCACATAATTTTGTGGGGATACGAGTACCACTCCTACCCCTGCTACTATGTGTCCCTTTGGGCTCGTTCTTGATGCACCGTCGAAGAAAAGTTGCCATACTTGACTTTCGAATGATGTCTGAGTCAGGCAGACTTTAGCAACTTCATCTGGGAGATCCTCGTAGACTTTGGCTGCCCTCGGATCTGGGTGCTCAGCTAGGAAATCCGCCACCGCTTGTCCCTTAATGGCCTTTTGTGGTAAAAAGTGCATCTCATATTGGGAGAGCAATATGGCCCATTTTGCTAGCCGGCCGTTTAATTATGAAGGTTTAGTCATAAGTAACCTCAGGGGTTGACTTTTGATATGACGTTTATAGTTTGGCCTACCAGATAGTGCCGCATTTTCTGAATAGCGAACACTAATGCCAAACATTCCTTCTCGATCGGGTTGTACCGATGTTCGGCTCCGATCATTGTTCTACTCAAATAGTAGATTGCTTGCTCTCGTCCTTGATCATCATTCTGAGCTAGTAGAGCTCCCAAAGAATGATCCATTGCCCGGACGTACACCAGGAAAGGCTTTCCGGATACCGGAGCTGCAAAGACTGGTGGTTGGGTGAGGTATTGCTTGATTTCCTCGAACGCTTGTTGGCAAGCGTCATCCAAATGAATGAGACACCCTTCTTCATTAACTTAGCGAAGGGTTGGCATCTTCTGGAGAGGTTTGAGATAAACCTGCGGATGTACGCCAATCGTCCTTGCAATCCCCTGAGTTCTTTGAGATTTCTCGGGGTTGCATCTCCTGGATAGCGCGGACCTTTTCCGGGTCCAAGTGAATTCCGGTGGATGTTACAACAAATCCTAAGAATTTGCCACTAGCCACCCCCAGGAAGGACTTTGTGGGATTCATCTTCAATTGATGAGCCCGCATGATGTCGAAGACCACCTTCAGGTCCGCTATGTGATCACCTTTAGTGCGGCTCTTTACCGCGATGTCATCAACATAACATTCTACCGTTTTGCGTATTTGCTGATGGAAAATGGCGTTCATGGCCCTTTGGTATGTTGCCCCTGCATTTTTCAGTCCGAAGGGCATGACGGTGTAGCAATATACCCCTAGAGGTGTCCTGAAGGAGGTATGCTTTTCGTCATCAGGATACATTTTGATTTGATTGTATCCTGAGAATCCGTCCATGAAGGACATTCGTTCGAATCCACAAGTATTGTCAATCATGACATCTGTGATCGGCAATGGGAATTCGTCCTTGGGGCAGGCCTCGTTTAGATCGCGGAAGTCGATGCAGATCCGGATCTTCCCGTTCTTCTTGGCGACGGGGACGATGTTGGCTACCCAGTCAGGATGTTGTTCTTCCCTGATGAAGCCAGAATCAATAAGTTTTCTGACTTCTGATTGAATTGCCTCCATTATCTCTGGACGAAACCGTCGCTGCTATTGTTTGACAGATTTTGTGTCCGGATTGATGTTGAGGCGATGCATAGCCACCTGAGGATCGAGTCCTGGCATGTCCTCATAATTCTAGGCGAAGACGCCTATATACCCTTGTACAAGAGATATTAGATCCTTCTTCTCCGAAGGTGACAGGCCGTCACTTATGAAGATGGGCTTAGGGTTAACCTCATCTCCTAGGTTGATCTGAACAACCTTGTCTTCTGTGGGTGGCTCGCGCTGTTCAAAGCGAGTGTCCCAAAGAGTATTTAAATGTTTGATCCAAGGATCTGTATCAAATTAGATCATTTCTTCATTTCCATCTTCTAGGTGGCTTGTCGAAACCATGTTCACTGAAAGTTCCTTGAAGATGTTGCCGACACTGACATCTGACTCCCAAGATGATGTGTCTGAAGAGTAATCGTTGCTCAACAATTCTTGAGAATCGGAGGCTGATAGGACCGGAGTCGATACATAGCCCAACCCCCGGTGCGTCTGATGATAATAATCAGGGGCCTTCCCTTTCGGCACAAAGGATCGAAGCAGCGTCCTCCTTCCTTTGCCGAAGTTCAACCCGGGTCTGTTGGTCAGGTCGTACCCCATGCATCTCATCATTTTGAGTGCTTTTGGTTCATAATGACCGAACTGAGGGGATCCCTCCTCACTTCCCGAGTCTTCGCGGGGCATTGGCTCAGACGAGATTCGCCCAAAAAGAATTAGTTTTTGGCCTTTTCGTCTTGCTGGAACCATAAATATAGATTCTTGCGCATTACCATTATCTTGGTATGTCTCGAAGGACGACTTCACTGGTACATGCAACGATGTCAAAGCATCTACTGCCGACCAGGGGTCATCGTCTACTTCGGTGCTAGTGTCTGATGGTACTGAATCAGAAGTAAACACAGAAAAATACGCAAAATCTAAATCTTCATTAATATACCAACCGCCTACATCGTTGGTGGTATTATCAACATCGAGCTTATTGGTGTTCTTTACAAGTGGTTCTAACTCCCACAGGCACTCTTCTTTCTCGGGCTCGGTGTCAGCTTCGTTACCAGAGTCTGGCTCCTCTGGTCGCGGGACTTCATTCGTCTCCACCGGATCTTGGTACAACAAAGAGTCAGTGAAATAATTCTCGACCCCTTTGAACGGATACCTTTCGGCAATCAACGTCTGCACCTTTCCACTCCCGTCAATATATTTCATGACTTGGTGGAGAGTGGAGGGAATGATGGAGTTGCGGTGAATCCACGGTCGTCCCAGCAATAGATTGTAGGAAGTGTCAGCGTCGATGATGTAGCATGTCACTTCCGACTTGAGGCTTCCAATCTGGCATTTGAGCTTGATTTTTCCCATCGGACGGGTCTGGTTGGCATTGAACCCATAGATAGTTGTCTGAGTAGGGCTCAAATGATGAGTAGGAATGCCCAGATGTTGCATGACCCGGCGAGGCATGATGCTCAACGCGGACCCTGGATCTACCTGAATGCGGTTCACCTCAGACGATCCAATATACCCTGTGAAATACAGGGGTCGATCATGCTTCCCTTTAACCTACATATCATCTGCTGTGAAGGTAATGCAGGGAGCATTTGGGGAGGTGTGGAGGCAATCCTCTACATCTTCCTCCTTCGGCACCTGGGTCATGAAGACCTCGGCATTTGCCAGAGCTTCTTGTAGAGCTTCTCTGATTGACTTTGACAGCCTAAGAAGCTCATACAAGGTAATCCGTGCCGGGATGTTGGCCAATTGAGCCAGGACATCAAAGCGGTAAGGCGCCGTGGATCCTTCCGCGATGCCCTTTTGAAGGGCTCGAGAAAATCGAGTCTCCTTCTGTTTCTCCACAGGTTGTTTTGTGGAGGGCTTAGTTGGCTCTGCAGCTGGTTGTGGAGGGGTTGTCGCCGTTTCGCCATACTGCTTCAAGTAGGGCTGTCCCGAACGGGTTCCCGCCATCGGTTGGTTAGGCTCTGCGGCCAAGACTATTGTTTCCTCCTCTGAGTCGGTTAACGAGGGAACATCAGTCTCGGCTTCTCGAGAGGAGGCACCCACCACATTGCAGGATGAGGCTTTTGCCTTGCCTTTGGATTTCCTGTTGGTTACAGTAGTCCATTGCTGTTCATTGACAAGGTCAGGGTGGACCCACATGATTTCCCCTTGAGGTGTAGGGACGGGTACCAGACCTTTCTCTTGCTGCTGGTGAGGGTCTGTGTTGACCACTCTCAGCTCTCCTCTTGGAATAGGGGCCACCCCCGCAGGCGTTGGGGGTTGTCTTCCGAACTGGAGAACTGACGTCACATTAGCCGTCACCTTCTTCTGCTCTGGTCGGAGCTTTAACACCTCCGCGTCAATCAGAGCTTGAAGGATGTCCTTGAAGACGTAGCAGCTCTTAGTAGGGTGCCCCAACATCCTGTGGTACAAGCAATAGGTGGGATTGTCGGTCTTGCCGACTTCCTCGGGGCGCCTAGCTTCAGGGAGCTTCAGTCGGTTGCTCTTATTTAGTAGTTTAAAGAGTGAATCGACATGTTCCTCCTTGAAGGAATATTGCTTGTTGGCGCGTGGCTGGCTTGAAGAGCCACTCGCCTTGCCTGATTGAGGCTTGGCGGGAGACTTGGTCTCCGTTGCCAAATTATCCTTCCGCTTTGTTCGGAGGGATGTGTCTGGCGCACGCCTTGTCGACCTTTCCGGCCTAGGCTTACCTTCCTCCGCTCTGACGCGGGCGACAATCTCCTCAGCCTGTTCACCTTGTTGGACTAATTGCTTCCAGGTGCGGCTTTCAGCAACTCCTATTTGAGCAAGGAGTGAGGTTTGGAGATTGTGGCGGCATGTTTCCACCAGGGTGGCCTGGGTCATACCGCTTGGATACCGGAGTGCCACGTTCCGAAACCTTTCTACGAAAGATTTGACGGACTCCCCTTTTCGCTGTTTGGTAGCCAAAAGAGTGGGCATCGTGACTTCGGAGTCATCCTCGAAGAAGCGTGTTAAGAACAGCTTCTCCAAATCGCCCCAGTTCTTGATAGAACCATCTGGGAGCTTCATAAACCATTCAAAGGCCAACCCTTTCAGGGTGCCGATGAACAGGCGCGCCAGGATGGCGTCATTATCTACTACATTCCCGGTTTGGGATTTGAAGTAGTAGATGTGCTGGTTAGGTGACCCCTTCCCATCAAAGGCTTGGAGAGTTGGAGCTTTGAACTTGGGCGGGTACGGAACCAAGTCCCATTCAGCCGGGTAGGGCCGGACCACTCCTACTTCTTGGAGGTCTTTGCGATTGGCAAGGGCCTCGAGGCGTCGCTCCAGTTGACTCATTCTTTTAGCATGAGCCTTTCTTGGGTCTTGGTCGCCCTTTACTTGCGACGAGGACTTGGACGAGCCGGAACTAGGTCGCCGCGTCTCCTCAGAAGGTTCGAAAGATGAGCTTTCTCCCTTTCTCCCTTTGCCCTTTGACTTTTTAGGAGGAGACCTTCTCCTGTCTTCGAGCAGCTGTGCAATCGCCTGCTTAAGGGAGTTGATAGATTCCAGCTGAGAAAGAATCATATCCATTTGTGCCTTCTGGATCTGCTCTAAACGTTTAGCCGTCTCCTCAGGAGTGCCTGTCATGTAGGCAGAGGTCTCCTTCTCGACGGAAGAGTTCGAAGCCCTTGATTCCGCTACGGCGGAGTGAGAATCATTCATTTTAATGCCATGGGCTAAGGCATTATAGTCAATTGGGGGAATGGCCCCAGTCCGGGTGCGAGTGTGTCGGTGCACTTCTTCCGGTTCAGAGTCAGACTCGTCAGAGCTGACCGCAGGTTGTTTTCCCTTACTCCTGCTTGTCATATTCGCAGTGAGCTCCGGGTACTCAACGTCAGAGAAGGTTCTCCTTCTGTGGGAGCGTCTTCTTTTAGCTGACGGGGGAATCAGGGTCAGCTATCTGACTAAAGACTGCTGGTGCACGCCTGATCCGCAACAGCACTCAGAGAGCATATGGATGAGCCGTTGGCAGCAACACGACGAAGTGGCCTGATTGGCACTTCTTTTCTTCGTCAAATAATCCCTCAAGTCCATGGGAGGGGGATTAAAAAGGTTAGCCTCGCAACGTCGAAGACGGGAGGCATCCATGTGCCGTACAGCCTGGACGCAGGCTTCAGGGATGCGGTTCTCGCGCCGCAGCTGTTCAGCGCGCGTCTGGCGTCTTTGTTGAGACAAGACGCGCCTGTCGCGTTGCTGCTTGGTGTGTCGGGGCAGAGACACTTGAGAGAGAGTGGGCTGCTGGGCCCCACGTCTATAGGCGCGTGCCTCTTGTGCTTGACAAGACGCAGAGGCTTCACCTTGGTGTTTGGTGAGTTGGTCCTCAGAGGACCTAACTGAAGGAATCTCGCGTTTGGGCCGCCAAACGCGGACCTCGCGGGGCGCGAGCAAGGCGCCAGTTTGTATGCTGCGTCCAGCCTCAGTCAGACAACCAGAGGTTCCAACTTGCAGCTGGCGCCCGCGTCTCCTCTGTCGGCGCTCAGCATTCCGGTTGCGTCGCGGAGGTGGAGAGAGACCAACAACATCCTGATGCTGAACATCAGAGATTTTAACCACGCGGGTCTCCTGAGAGACGCTGACGCGGGTGTTCTGTGTGACGCGGTTGGTCGCAAAGGCAGTTGTGCCTGGGGCCACGCGGGCCTTCTGAGAGGCGTCGGCGCGTGCACCTTGCTTGGCACAGTTCGCAGCAGGGGCGCCCGAGAGAGCCACAGATCGGGCTTCTGGGGCATTCCCTGTCGAGACCCGGCGGCAGACGCGGGTCTTTGGGCTCTTGGAGCCGGAAGAGAGAAACTCTTCGTATTTTGCCTGGTCGAACTCGACAACGAGCGATTCGACCATCTTCCCCTTACGGAGGACGTCATCCTGCGCCACGATTTGCTCATCAGTGACAAATAGAGTCCCCAGCGGAGTCGCCATCTCTTGTACGCGCCGGAAAAGAGAGAAGAGGAAATGCTGTAAAAAATTTCCTTGAATCAGATAAAAAGATTACAACAAAAATAACTTTCCCTTCCAGTTACAAGGGAGGGAGGATGTTGAATCTTGAATCCCCCCTTTGTTTAATGCTGGGTTCTTCGTGTAGCGGTGGAGAGTGAATCTTGTTCTCCGTTGACCGGATGACCGTCGGGATCGTCAGGGATCTTCTCTTCTGCTGGTAGAAAGAGTAGCACAGCTCTTGTCTACCAAAACTCTCAAAGAGAAGGTAGGCAAAGAGTAGCTTGTACGCAGCAAGCTTGACGAAGAGTTGAGCTCTCTCCTGTCTCTGTCTTGTCGTCTGATTGCCTTCTGCCTTCTAATTTTCTTCTGATCTCCAATTGCCCGTCGCTTGCCGATCGCCAATTACCACTCTCTTCTCCTTGCCTTCTGATTGCTTCTACCTCATAGCAATCGAGGCTATTTATAGAGGTCTTAGGGGGTGAACGTGCCTCCTAAAAATGCTCCACGATGAGGAGCGGACCTCCCCGCTATGTGGGCGGCGACTGGCCCCATAACCAGGGCGGTTATAACTGAGACGCGGGTTTCAGCCCACGCGCCTTGAGGTTGAGGCGCGGGTGTTGAGCCCACGCGCCTTGAGGTTGAGACGCGGGTGTCGAGCCCACCGCCTTGATGCTGAGACGCGGGTGTCGAGCCCACGCGCCTTGATGCTGAGACGCGGGTGTTGAGCCCACGCGCCTTGAGGTTGAGACGCGGGTGTCGAGCCCACGCGCCTTGAGGCTGAGACGCGGGTGTCGAGCCCACGCGCCTTGATGCTGAGACGCGGGTGTCGAGCCCTCGCGCCTTGAGTCTGAAACGCCTCGCGCCTTGAGTCTGAAACTCTGCCTTTTAATGGCTTGTCTATTAGTGATTTTTAGACAGCCTACAATCGCCATGGAGAAAGGCGGTCTTCACATCGAGCTGGCCAAGTTTCAACTCATACTGTGCTACTAGCGCCAGCAAAATCTGAATCGACGAGTGCTTTACAACAGGTAAGAATACCTCATTGTAGTCAATGCCTTCTCGCAGTGTGTAGCCTTTACCTACCAATCTAGCTTTATAGCGTACAGTATCACCTTTGAGAGATTCATGTTTCTTTGCATATGCCCACTTACAGCCAATTGTCTTCTTTCTCTTGGGCAACTCTGTAGTTCTCAAGTGTCATTCTTGTAAAGAGAACTTATCTCTTCCACCATGGCATCTTTTCACATCTTGGATTCTGAACTGATTTCAGCTTCTATAAGTAGACAGGATCGCCTCTTCAATGACGAGGAGAGCATAGGCCATAATCATATCTATAGTGAGCCAACTAGGCTTACGTAGATTTCTTCTGGTTCTTCCAACTGTAATGGATATATGGACATCACCCATAACATGTCCTTGATCCTCATCATCATCATCAGTATCCTGAGTGGCTACATGCTCACTACCCTGTGTCACCGTGGGTGTGATCTCCAATGATACCAATCTTTCTAGATACGGTGAAGTAGCATCACTCTCCACCTGCTGCGATACCCCTTTGATCTTCATATCCATCTGCTGAGAAATTCCAGGCTTCAGTATTGAATCCTCATCAAATGTGACATTTCTGCTGAGAATAAACTTCTTATCCTTAGGATCCCAAATCTTGTAGCCTTGTACTCTTTTCTTGAATCCTACGAACACACCTTTCTTCGCTATTGGGTCTAACTTGTCTTCCTTAACATGGTAGTAGGCCGGACACCCAAATACCCTTAGCGAATTATAATCATGAGCAGCTTTCTCAGACCAAACTTCCGGAAGAGTTTTACCTCCTATCGCAGACAAAGGCAACCTGTTAACGAGATAGCAAGTATATGCCAAAGCCTCAGCCCAAAAAGTCTTTGATAATTCGGCATTGGATAACATACATGGGACCTTCTCTAGCAAGGTCATGTTCATCCTTTCAGCTACCCTGTTTTGTTGCGGTGTTTCCCTTACTGTAAAGTGCCTTACAATGCCATCATCACGGCATAGCTTTAGGAAAGGATCACTCGTATACTCACCTCTGTTATCTGATCGGAGTACCTTGATCTTCTTTCCCGTGCTTTTCTCTATATTCTTCTTCTACTCCACAAACAATTATAAGACTTCCCTTTGTGCTTCATGGTATATACCCAACATCGCTTAGAATAATCATCTATAAAGGTCACAAAGTAGTGGTTACCTCCAATTGATGCCATCTTGGTAGGTCCCCAAACATCTGTGTGAACATAATCCAGAATACCCTCAGTGCAGTGAGTCGTTGTGCCAAATTTTACCTTGGTCTTCTTTCTGATGACGCAATGTTCACAAAACTCCAACTTGAAGGTTCTGGCACCTTTCAACAGATTTTGCTTTTCAAGAGCTTGTAAAGACTTTTCACCTGTATGTCCGAGCCTCATATACCTCAGAAAAAGACAGTTTGTCATGCCTCTGATTAGTCTCTAAATATGCATATTTCATACCATATCATCATATTTATTAAATATGAAATTCTATTAATAACACCTCTCTTGTATATTTCTAGGTCAATGGCATGAAATGAAGAAGAAGCACAAAATCCCATTTATTTGGTGATTTAAAACCTACACATATAGCCATTGATTTTGGAGGGTGAATCTGTCAAAACTGGGTGCCCATATCTAGAAATCAGGAGGTACAACAAATAAGGGGACAAATTGACAGCACGTGGCAGGTGGCGCCACGCGTACAGTGCCTTTATGGCTGCGTCGGAAACGCAGCATGGCCACGTTTCTGCAGCCATATCTTTGGCCTCATTTTCATGGCCACAGCTTAGAGCCGCGCGTCGTGATTTGACGTGCGGCTCTGTACACTCTCCCTAGTGCCCCCTTTGGCCTATAAATACCCCAAGGTTTTCTGAACAGAAGGAGGAGTTTTTAGAAGAGTTTGGAGGGTAGTTTCCTTTCTTTAGTTTAGGTTAGATGTTCTTCTTCTTCTTCTTTTGTATTTTTCATTTCTTGTAGATCTTGTAATAGGGAAGAGAGTAGTACATAGGATAAAAGTAAGAGTTCTTGTAATGGAAGGTGACAATCTATGAAAGGTTCTCCCTTTATCTCTCGTTATTTTCTTCTCTCTAACTCTTTTTACATGCTTAGCTAATTTTCTTTCATGCCAACTAACTACTAACCACTAACTTGCTTACTCCTTACTTGATAATCCATATGAATCTAATAGCCTCTACTTGGCCTTGCTCTTGCAAGAGCCATTAATGGCTCATGATGATGGATTCTAACACTCTAACATCCTAACTCTCTAACAAGCTAACATTACTTTATTTCATGCTTGTTCTTATTTAGTTTTGATGGTTTAAGTGTAGCTTTTGTTGTTGTTGAGTTTGAATGTGATGGGTTATCTTATGGGCATGCTTTGAAACGCTCTTAAACCGAGGACTAGTGATGGTCAAGGATACAAATGAGGCAACTATCACTAAGAGGTTAGCATGGTTAGTGGAGCCATTAGTTAGTAGCCATGAGTTTTCTTTTATTTTTATTTTGTTTTAGAAATAAATACAAAAATCACAAATACCTTCTCTTCTTTGTTTCAATCTTTGTTTCTACCGTATACTTCTCTTTTCATTCTTTGTTTTCCTTTCTTTTCATTTTTTGAAGCATAAAAGAACCGTTAACACACACGTGTTGGCCCAGAGGCCTTTCACTCTAGTTTTGATGATGATTAACTCATGCAGTTATAGTTTACTAATAATCTTGTGATATTTAGTTTCAGATATTTGATCAAGATATTAGTAGGTGATTAACTTCAACAAAGACGTTTTGAAGCTTTCACATGGTGATTCAAGAGCTCAAGCGTCAAGTTTCCATCTAGCACTCGGTTGGAGTCAAGCTCGGTGGATCACGTTTGGATTGAGTCGACTTAGAGACGGAGTTTTACAAGAAGACATCGGTTTATTTTAATATAGATTGTGTTTAGATCATTGTAAAGATTAGTAGTGTGATATGCTCAAGTTCACAATACACACACAAGTTTCATGTTTTGATTTTTCAGTTTAACCGATCTTAGTTTTTAAGTCAAAAACATAGATATACTATCTTTCATGTATATTGGATTCTATCCATATACAACATGCTTCAAAGTTGTTTAAATATCATGTTTTTATATTTACATGTGTTTTGGAAAATTCGGATTTCCAGTTCAAAATCTAAGTTTCGGAAAATACGGATTTTGGTTTAAAGCAAATTTTTAAGAACACAAAAATGGTTCAAATTTTTTGTAATATGTGTTGAATTTTTGTCACACATATTTGTATTTCAAATATCTTATAAGAACTGATTATTGTGGAATGTATGTGATTTTATGGGATTAATTTGAAGTTAAAAAGTCGAGTTTTCATATCCCAAATTAGCTGGACTGGCTGTCTGCCGATCGACCGGACCGGTCGACCGTAGCAGTAGTTGGTCGACCAGTGCGATCGACCGACGTGCACGCCAGCTTGAGCTGGTGGGTTGGTCGACCGTCCAGAGAGCTCTGCTCACTGGAAATGGCCCCGGTCGACCGTGCCGGTCGACCGACAGAGTGCTCTGCTCTCTGTATCCAGTCTCGGTCGACTGAGTCAGTCGACCGAAGGCACAACAGTTAGAAATCTGACCATTGGGGCCGGTCGACCGGAAGGGCAAATCTGCCCTTTCCAGCTGCCAACTGGCAGATTCATTTCGGGCTATAAATACCCCCCATTTGAGTTTGTTTTTAACAAGTTTTTCAAGAGCAAAATTCTCATTCTTTCTAGTGCTTTATTATAAGTTTTCAAAAGAGTTTTAGAGCCAAAAGATTTTATCTTTATTTGTTTTAAAGGGTTGGAAAAATCAAGAAAAGGAAAAGTCTTTGGGATTGATTTTTGATCTTCATTTCCATTATATTCTAGAAGTTTTTTCAAGAGTTTTTCTTTGTGTTTTTAATTTTCAAACTCTTTATTTTTCACACTTGAGCTTATCTATCTATCCTATCTATAGGATCATTCTTTTGTGAGAAAGAATTGGTTTGTGGTTGAAAGAGATCACCAAGTTGTAAACCCTCCTTGATTTGTGATATCCCTCTAGTGAGAGGTGATTGTGTGGGTATCCCTCTAGTGAGAGGTGATAGTGGAGGTTGTGTTGGAATTCCTCAAGTGTGAGGTGATTGTGGTTGTTTGGCTAAGTGCCTATCCCTTTAAGTGTAAAGGTGATTTGAGTTGTGCCTTGCCTCTAAGTGTAGAGGTTGTATTTGTTGAGAGAGGAGTTGTGTACTCCCGATTGTATTTACCCAAATCCTCAGTGGAGGTTCCCTGTGTGGGAAGTCTTGTGTGGACGAGTTAGTGAAAATCTTTCTGTGTGAAAGCGGGGATGTAAAGTTACGTGCTCGAACCTCGAAACATATCTTTGTGTTTGCATTTGATCCACTTTATCTAACTCTCTCTCTCTCTCTCTCTTATATTATGCCTTGCATTGTTTCATATTGCTCATTTATATTTATATGATTGGTATTGATTGTGTGTGTACCTCACTTGTGTTTAACCAAGAGAGCTTCATATAGCACCTTAACTCTTATTTTGAGGAATCAAGAAGAGTTAGTCCAGAGCACTTCACCGGGAATTTGGCTACACTCTTTGGTTACACTAAGTGTGTTGTATTAAGTTTTTTATTCCGCATTATTTGTCATTAGATTAGCCCTACACTTATTCACCCCCCTCTAGGTATACTTTTAATTGGTATAAAAGCTACGCTCTGATATTAGGTTTAACCACCTAGGAGTGAGATCTTGGTTTGCTAATCTATCATTTGCTTTGTACATATATTGTTTGCACTCATGGATAACCCTCCCATGTTTGATATCTCTAAAATTGATACATGAAAGGTTAGGATGAGTTGGTATTTAAAAGTCATAGGTTATAAAGCTTACCTTGCCATTATCAAGGAATTTTACCTTAGTAATAGCATGCATATAGAGGCCAATGCACTAACCCTAAAGGCACTTAGAAAATCACTTAGCAAAGAATATTTAAATATGGTTTCTCATTGTGATTCCGCCTTTGCAGTGTGAAACATCTTGACCTCTCTAAAGCTTCAATTGCCAATCCAAATGGAGAAGGAATCTAGTGGAGAAGAATCCGACCAACATTGCTACATGGTCCAAGGGAATGACTTCCTTGAGGTACATTCGGATACTCAACTAGATAGTGCTAGTTCTTCTTGTGATGATTATGTTAATCCTGATGCATTGAATGAAGAGCTATTTATTATTTGTGAGAACCTCTTTGAAAAATATAAAATTTTGAAAAAGAAAACTTTTAAATTAACTAAAGAAAATAAGGACTTGTCTTCAAAATTTGATATTATTTTGCAAGAAAGAGAAGATTTCTAATGAAAGGGATTCATTGAAATCTAAACTTGATCTTGCCCTAAATGAAAACCAGATTTTGAAAAGTAAAAATGATTGTGAAAATGTTTTAAAGAAAAACGAGGATTTAACTTTAAAACTTGATTTTGTTGTAAAAGAAAATGAATCTTTAAAAAGCAAAATTTCTTCTATTTCAAAAGAGCAAGATTTATTTTCAAAAAAAAATACTACTTTGCAAAATGATATTGATTCACAGGTTTGCCATGCTAGTATAGCTTCACCTTCTAGCTTATCTATTGCATGCTTCACTTCTTCTTCCATTATTGAAAATGATATAAATATTTTAAAGAAGAGTGTTGATTGTTTGGACTCCACTTTGAGCCAATGTGCCATGGACCACACATGGTTGGAATCCATGTTTCGAAAGAAACAAGTTCCAAATATGCATGCACACCATACACGGCATACACTTGCTCCTCACGTTCACACTCATAACACAATGTATGCTCATGTGTACACATGTACACATTGTGGACGTAAGGGCCACCTTACTAAGTTTTGTTATGATAGAGCACATGATGTAAATTTAGCAAATAAATTTGTTTGGGTTAGGAAATGAGCTAACTCCCATGGACCCAAAAGAGTATTGGTACCAAAGACCACTCCTATTTTATTTGATGTAGGTGTGGGCTCTCACTTGACGTGAGAGTGATGGTGCCTTGAGGTGGATGTGTTCCAAGCTTAATGATGACTAATTTGGATGCATCACTTTCAAGGTGAATTTGGTGGAAGGACCACCATGATTTGGAGACATAGAGAGTTACCCTCATAGTTTGGTAACGATCTCTTACTCTCATTTATATTTGCATGCTTTTAGATCATTCATTTGTAGCATGTCTTATTTTAATTCTCATTATGTCATATGCCATGCTTATTAGACTATTGACATACATATATAGTATGTGAGATCACCCATGTTTATATGGACCCATATTTTGTGTTCTCTACATAGTTTAGCTATTATGTATATTAGCTCTAATAACATGAGTATTTATATATGATCATATGAGTTTTGTTTTGATGTTTCACGTTTTGACTACTTGTTTTAAATGTATCTTTCATTAGAACTTGAGTATATGCTTGCACAACTAGTGAGCCACAAATAGATTATTATATGTTTGTGCCTAATTGTTCATTTGTACCCATTAGATGTACTGGCATAACCTATTTTTGATGATTCATGCTTTTTGACTTGTATTTCTATTTTTGTGCATGTTTTTCATGTTTATGATTAGCTTCATATATATGTCTATTTTGTCCAAACTAATAGTTATACATATACATTCTTGAGCCACTTGCCTTCATGCATATATTTTTGTGGACTCGTTCATATTTGGATATGTATGTATACTCTAGTTTGTACAAAATATACATATGCCTTGAAGTTGTATTATTGAAAATTAAATTTTAATGATTTTCGTGTTTTCGTTTATAAAGGAATTTCACATTGAGCTTATTGCCTATTTTCATGACTTTGTATTTCACATTATACTTGTACACTCACATCATTCTTGTTTACTTATGATTTATTTTTATGAGACTATATGTGCTTATAGACCTTTGAGTATTTGATGATCATGTGATTTTCATGTTTCATGGATATTCTCTTATTTTATTCCTTACTTGAAGGATTTCGTACTAGTTTATAAATTTATCATATAACTAGTTGCGTATTCTTCATTTTGGTAGAGTCTTCAATTGTGCTAAAACTATTTTCAAACTTATTTTTGAAAACCCCTACCCATTAAAGGGCGGTTGGTTGGGCGACCATGCCTTGTATGCATTATTGAAAATCTATTTAAACTTGTGCATGAAATGGGCGGTAGGGAGTATGAGTTATACACTTGATTCTCATTGTGTTTTCAATTGGTATCACAATTGATATTTATTTTGTATACTCGTATTTGTTTCTATATATGTATGCTTCAACTTCAAACGATATCAACTTAGATTGGTATTTACATTTTCATACATATATGTGTGTTTTGATTGTGCTTACTACATCTTTATATCTTTAAGCACAAATTTGGTCATGCTAAGCTTGAATTAGTCCTTAATGACAATTATTTTTAAATTGGTATCTTATACAAGCTTATGCATCGTTTTCATTAGTATTTCATAAAGGGGGAGAAAATTCATGTTTTACCTTTCAATCGATTTTGTTTACCTTTGGTATCTTACTCCCACTCTTTATGTTAAAAAAATGATATCTTAGTTTTCATTTAATTTCCTATGCTCCTAATGAAAATTATTTTCAATTGATATATGTTTCATTTTCAATATTGGTATTAAGAATCTTAAATTGATATTATTCTCTATTTGGTATCTCTATTGCAAAATATTTTTAGTGTTTAACCAAAAAGATTGGTTTATATTTTTCAATTGGTAACAAAAGTGTAAAATATTTTCAATTGGTATCAAGATTACCTATATGTTTATATCTTTCAATTGATATCAAAAATTTTATTATTTTCTTCAAAATGTTTTGTTTATTTTCAATTGGTATCATAAATTGGTATCATGATGTTTCGAAGTATGTCTTCATACTAAATTGATATATCTTTCAATTGGTATCATAATATGTTGATTTGTATTGCTTATATGCAAGAGAAGCTTAACATCTTTTCTTTATATAGATTCATGTTGAGTGTATGTCATATTAAAGTCATTGACCTTTCTTTGGTATGTAGTACACGTGTGTAGTAGGAGCTTCACATTTCCTTTTATACATTGCATATTTTGCTTTATGTGGTTAGGGTTTAGTCATCTCTTTTCATATAAATGCATGTATGTAGGGGAAGTTAACTTCCCGTCTCTCCTCTTCATAAATGTATATAGCATATATACCTTTATTGTTTTGATTTATGCAAAAAGGGAGAAAAATATTATTTATGCCCTTTATTGTTTGAACCTCTTTGTTGATGAATTGACAAAAGGGGGAGAAATATTTTGGAGTTTGATATATGCATGTTTGTTTATATGTTGTTTATATGCATGTTTGTTTAAATTTGTTATCTTTTACCATTGGTATCAAAAGTATCTTTTGTTGGTATTGGTATCAAGAGCATCTTTTATTGTTTTGTTGGTATCAAGAGTTTTTATTGGTATCAAGAGCAACATTATTTTTAAGAACATATTTATTTTAAAATAGAGTCTTTATTGGTATCAAGAGCAACATTGTTTTTAAGAACATGTTAATTTTAAAATTGATATCAAAAGCATGTTTATTTCATTGATATAAAAGATCATGTTTGTTTTATTTTCTTGTTTTAGGCATGTTTATGCATATCTATGTTGAGCATTCATGACATGTCATTATTGTTTATTGCTATGCATGAGTTAAGGGGGAGCTTCTTTGAAGCTTAACTTTAATCCATGCATATATAACTCTATGAGTTTTGTCATCATCAAAAAGGGGGAGATTGTTGGCCCAGAAGCCCTTCACTCTAGTTTTGATGATGATTAACTCATGTAGTTATAGTTTACTAATAATCTTGTGATATTTTGTTTCAGATATTTGATCAAGATATTAATAGGTGATTAGCTTCAATAAAGGTGTTTTGAAGCTTTCACATGGTGATTCAAGAGCTCGAGAGTCAAGTTCTCATCTAGCACTCGGTTGGAGTTAAGCTCGGTGATCACGTTTGGATCGAGTCGACTTAGAGATAGAGTTCTACAAGAAGACATCGGTTTGTTTTAGTATAGATTGTGTTTAGATCATTGTAAAGATTAGATAGTGTGATATGCTCAAGTTCACAATACACACATAAGTTTCATGTTTTGGTTTTTCGGTTTAACCGATCTTGGTTTTTAAGTCAAAAATATAAATATACTATCTTTCATGTATATTGGATTCTACCCATATATAACATGCTTTAAAGTTGTTTAAATATCATGTTTTTGTATTTACATGTGTTTTGGAAAAATCGGATTTCTAATTCAAAAATCCAAGTTTCAGAAAATACGGATTTTGGTTTAAAGCAAATTTTCAAGAACATAAAAATGGTTCAAATTGTTTGTAATATGTGTTGAATTTTTGTCACACATATTTGTATTTCAAATATCTTATAAGAACTGATTTTTGTGAAATTTATGTGATTTTATGGGATTTATTTGAAGTTAAAAAGTCGAGTTTTCATATCCCAAATTAGCTGGACTGGCTGTCTGACGGTCGACCGTAGCAGTAGTCGGTTGACCGGTGCAGTCGACCGACGTGCACAAGCGTGCACGCCAGCTTGAGCTGGTGGGCCGGTCGACCGGGTCGGTCGACCGTCCAGAGAGCTCTGCTCTCTGGAAATGGCCCCGGTCGACAGTGCCGGTCGACCGGCAGAGAGCTCTGCTCTCTGTATCCAGTCTCGGTCAACCGGGTCAGTCGATCGAAGGCACAACGGTCAGAAATCTGATCGTTGGGGCCGGTCGACCAGGCGGTCGACCGGAAGGGCAAATCTGCCTTTTCTAGCTGCCCACGGGCAGATTCATTTGGGGCTATAAATACCCCCCATTTGAGTTTATTTTTAACAAGTTTTTCAAGAGCAAAATTCTCATTCTTTCTAGTATTTTATTACAAGTTTTCAAAAGAGTTTTAGAGCCAAAAGATTTTATCTTTATTTGTTTAAAAGGGTTAGAAAAATCAAGAAAAGGAGAAGTCTTTGGGATTGATTTTTTATCTTCATTTCCATTATATTCTAGAAGTTTTCCCAAGAGTTTTTCTTTGTGTTTTGATTTTCAAACTCTTTATTTCTCACACTTGAGCTTATCTATCTATCCTATCTATAGGATCATTCTTTTGTGAGAATGAATTGGTTTGTGGTTGAGAGAGACCACCAAGTTGTAAACCCTACTTGATTTGTGATATCCCTCTAGTGAGAGGTGGTTGTGTGGGTATCCATCTAGTGAGAGGTGATAGTGGAGGTTGTGGTTGAATCCCTCAAGTGTGAGGTGATTGTGGTTGTTTGGCTAAGTGCCTATCCTTCTAAGTGTAGAGGTGATTTGAGTTTGCCTTGCCTCTAAGTGTAGAGGTTGTATTTGTTGAGAGAGGAGTTGTGTACTCCCGATTGTATTTACCCAAATCCTCAGTGGAGGTTCCTTGTGTGTGAAGTCCTGTGTGGACGAGTTAGTGAAAATCCTTCTGTGTGAAGGGGGACGTAGAGCTGTGTGCTCGAACCTCGAAACATATCTTTGTGTTTGCATTTGATCCACTTTCTCTAACTTTCTCTCTCTCTCTCTCTCTCTCTCTCTCTTATATTGTGCCTTGCATTGTTTCACATTGCTCATTCATATTTATATGCTTGGTATTGATTGTGTGTGTGCCTCACTTGTGTTTAACCAAGAGAGCTCATATAGCACCTCAACTCTTATTCAGAGGAATCAAGAGGAGTTAGTCCAGAGCCCTTCACCGGGAATTCGGTTACATTGGTTACACTAAGTATGTTGCATTAAGTTTTTAATTCCGCATTATTTGTCATTAGATTAGCCCTACACCTATTCACCCCCCTCTAGGTGTACTTTCAACATGAACATACCGGTAAAGCATCTATCGCTTCTTGTCATTGTGGATTCGACCTATTTAGCCTCTATGCCATAACGAAAGTATCGAGGAAGCCAAAATACACACACCTTAATTTGTGATTTCAAAACGACAATTTTTGTGCACGAATTTTCCTCCGATCAAATTTTGGCGCCATTGCTAGGGATGGGAACGGTTTGATCTCACATTTTTGTTAACTTTTCTTCTTTGTTTTTGATATGCAAGTCAAATTTTTAGCATTACAGAAATTCACACTTACTTTTGTGTGGTTGAGTAAATTCTTGCATATTGCTATATTCTACTACTCGTTTTCTATTTATATTACCTGTGCACTGTAATAATTTTAAGAACTAAAATATGATAATTGGATATTTTAAAACGGTTTATACATTTGCATCTAGACACGTGTCAATTTTCATTTCAATATACTATATTTTGTTCTTTTGTTGTGTGATCAGGATCGAGGTGTACATATTGCATTGCATATAGCTTAGGACAAGCACTTGAGTGAATTACTCACTTTGTGTGTTCATTCCTATCTATATTTCTCACTTGAACGAATTGAAATTAAGAGCAAAACCCAACATAAGATAAGGTGGGGAAGTCATTACCCTCGCTTAGCTCAAAAATCACCTCTCCACTCACACAAGCCAAGCCTAAATAAAACTTGCTAGACGTTGGCCCCTAGGGACATATTGTTGGCCCAAAGGCCCATCACTCTAGTTTTGATGATGATTAACTCATGTAGTTATAGTACTAATGATCTTATGTCTATATAGTTTCAGTTATTGATCAAGATCTTAGTAGGTGCTTAGCTTCAATAAAGGAGTTTTAGAATTAACACATGTAGATTCAAGAGCTCGAGCTTCAAGATCGCATCTAGCACTCAGATAGAGTCAAACTCTTTGGATCAAGTCGACTTGGAGAAAGAGTTCTACAAGAAGATTTCGGTTTGTGTTTAGTTTAGTTCTATTTAGATCTTGTGTAAAGATAGATAGTGTTGATATGCTCAAGTTCACACACACACACGCAAGTTCAAAATGTTTGGTTTTCTGTTTAACCGGTTTTGGATTTCGAATATACATAAATATGGTTTTTATGAATAGATAGAATCAAAACACGTTTACATGGTTTAATGTATATTAGATTTCATCTATATATATAGATACTTCATATATTTAGAAAACTTACTTTGATGATCCTATTCATGTGTTTAGAGTTTTGTAATTAACAAAACTTATTTTAAGATTTTATGTCAAAAACATAGATATATCAATTAAATGTGTATTAGATTCTATCCATACACAATATGCTTCAAATATGTTTCAATATCGTATTTTTGTATTTATACAAGTTTTGAAGAAAACGGTTTTTCTTTTCAAAATTCAAGTTTTGAAACATACAGTTTTTGTTTAAGGCATAATATTTTATATCACAAAAATAGTTCAAATAGTTTATAATATGTGTTAATTTTTAGTCACACATATTTGTTCTTCAAATATCTAATAAGAACTTATTTTTGTAAAATTTATGAGAATTTATGGGATTTTATTGAAGTTGAATTGACCAAATTTCAAGTCACATAATTGCTGCCAGAACCAGCTGGCGGTCGACCGGCGGTCGACCGATTTGCACAAGATACGTGCACAAGGTCAGCCAAGAAGGCTGGTCGACCGGGCGGTCGACTGACTGAAAGTACCCCACTCTCGGGTACTGCCTGTCGACCGGGCCGTCGGCCGGAGCGCCAACGATCAGAAATATGACCATTGAGCCGGTCGATCGGAAAGTCAATTCTGGCCTTTTCTGGCTGCCAACAGCTAGTTTTTTGAGAGGCTATAAATAGGACTTCTCTTGGGCTGTTTTCAACAAGAATTTCAAGAGCCTTTCTTCTCATCTATCAAGTATTTAGCAGTAAGTTTTGAAGAGTTTTATGCCAAAAAGATTTATCCTTTATTTTATTTTCAAGGGTTGGAAAAATTAAAGAAAAATAGAGTCTTTAGGAAATTATTTTTGATCTTTATTTCATCTCTGTCTAGTATTTTCCCAAATATTTTTTTTTGTGATTTTGATTTCCAAACACCTTGTTTTCTCACGCTTGAGTTATCATATCTATCTAATCTATAGGATCTTATTTTTGTGAGAAAAATTATTTGTAGTCTATTGTGATCACCAAGTGTTGTTTGTGGTCTATTGTGATCATCAAGATTGTAATCTTTCTTTGCTTTGGCTTTGTGCCTATCCATCTTGTGTAGAGATGATTGTAGTTGAGTTTTGTCTTTGTGTCTATTAATTGCACACATTTATTGCATTATTCTTTATTACATATTCACATTTATCATGTAATAAATCTGCTAAATTCCTTATCTTAAATGTCTATTTTGTAGAAGATAATCATGGGGAGAAGGAGGATAAAATCAAATAAATATCAGTTAAATTCAGATTTAACTAGATCTATTTGGTTAGAGGAGGATGATCCCAAATTCAGTTGGTTAAATTCAATTTTTGGTGAATCAAGTGATTAAAGTTAAACATTAACCGAGGATAACGTCAAATACAGAGTCCAAATCCAAAGAGATAAATGGAAAGAGAGAAGATCAACGGATGAGATGAAGCAATTTTGACTCAGATTCTGGCTGGATACATTTAGTATTTGAACCATAAATTTCGCTACCAGAACTCAAATCTGATGATTCAAGATGATCAAGCAGAGAGTAGAATTTAGGCTAATTTGTAGTTTGTAACATAAATTTTTTATTTTCTTTCATGTAATTTTATTTTCTTTATGTAACTGAGAGGAGAGGATATTTTCATGGAGGAATGAGAGTAAGCTTGTACTGAAAGTGACACCGGTGTAAGTGATCTTTTCTTCTATTGTTATTTGAATCGAATCAAAGTTTCTTTTTTCTTCTTTACTCTTGTTTTCGATCACTTCTCTCTTCTGTGTTTGTGGATCCAAATAAAACCTATAGCCTCGAAGTTGCCTTGTCCTTGCAAGTGCCGTTGATGGCTTATGGTGATGGATATTGTAGGATCTATAAACAAGCAACACAAACACTAGAGGGGGGTGAACAGTGTTTATAAACTTTTTAAATTAAAACTATTTGCAGGAAAGTAAAATTCACAGAATAAAAATTCAGAAAATGTAAACGCGAAGACAAGAGATTTTATCCTGGTTCGGTCCATGTGACCTACATCCAGTCCCCAAGCAATCCGCTTGAGATTTTTCTTTTCTGATTTGGAAACACCAAAATCAACACCTGTATACCACTTGACAAAACACCATTTACCAAATGTGTACAACTCCTCTTACACCAAGAAGATGACACCTTGTACAACTTCTCTTCTACATCAAGAAGACGCTCTTGTATAATTCATCTCTTTGAGTGATTACAATCAATCCTATAAGCCTTGAATCTGTATGTGATTGTAGACAAGGTCTCTTATAGGTGAACTTTCAGAATTCTTCACAATAGAGTAGGAATTGGTGAAGAAACAGAAAGTAGAAGTAAGTTTTCAGAAAAATAGAATTTTGAACAGAATTTTTAGATAGAAAACTTGTGTTTTGAATTGGTGAATTGATCCTAGGATAACATCCCTATTTATAGGTGAAATCTATAGTCATTTAGGGAAGTAATCAATTCAAATTTGAAATTTAAGACGTTGGATAAAACACCAGAAATTAGTAACTATTTAACAGTCAGAAACTGCTATTAGTCGACTAGGGTATGGAGGTTAGTCGACTAGAAGAACAAATTTTGCCATTATTAGTCGACTAATATATGTGGCAAGTCGACTATATCAAGACTGATACGGATAACATGTTTCTGGAAACTGTAATTAGTCGACCAGTAGAACATTGTTAGTCGACTATAGTATGGGTTAGTCGATTAGGGTCAAGAGGTAGTCGACTAATACTGCTAAACAGATATCAAACAGAGCAAGATATTTTTTTAGAAAGCCTTAGTCGACTGTAATATGGATCAAATCGACTAGGTGATAGGATAGTCGGCTATACTAGGGGTCAAGTCGACTATATGACTATTGTGTGTGCGTTCAAGGCTTTTAACAAATAGTCTAAAAATACACATAAGTAGTCAAATTCTCCAAATGAGTTTGAGCAACCAGAACTCTGTATATAAGCTTCAGATAGAACTCTAAATACATTTGTATACCACTTTGTTATCCATCATCAAAAGCTTTCAGTCTGTAGGCTTCAACATTCTCCCCCTTTTTGATGATGACAACTTGTGTATGAAAAAACTCCCCCTGTAGAGAAACTCCCTCTGTAGTGAACAGGTTATAACAAACATATATATAGCAAGTGTTCTTGTTCTCCCCTGCATAAGTCATAAAATATATTGCAACATATATTATCTATATATCATATATCTTGAAGCATATCACAACACACATATCTAAAAAACACCTAGAGGGGGGTGAATAGGTGTAAGTGCTAATCTAGTGAACTAAGTACGCTAAATGCGGAAGCTAATGCAAATTTTGCAACACACTTAATACAATCAACAAGTGTAGTCGAATTCCCCGTGAAGGGCTCTGGACTAACTCCTCTTGATTCCCCTTGAATGGGTTGAGGTGCTATGTGAAGCTCTTGTTGATTAAGTACAAGTGAGGCACACACAAACAACCAAGCATATAAGATGATATATCAATATGAATCAATGCAAGGCACAACACAAATGCAAGCAAGTATGATATGAATGATGAATGATGCTTTGCACAAAATAAATGAGAGAGAGAGTTGAGAGATATTGGATCAAACGCAAACATAAGAATATGTTTCGAGGTTCGAGCCCTTAGCTCTACATCCCCGCCTACACCACCGTGTAGGATTTCCAATCCACTATCTCCCACCGAGGGAACCTCTACCGAAGAGGATTTGTTACAACACAAGGAGTACCGAACTCCTCTCTCAAACACCACCTCACAACCGAGGGGTAGGCCCGTAGCCAAACAACCACAACACCTCTACCGAAGAGGGTTTACAACGAAACTCCACCTCACAATAGAGGGAGCAAACCAATCACCCGATCACCTCTACCAAAGAGGGATACAACAAGAACAAGGGTGTACAACAAGTGATTTCTTTAAACCACAAACAATCTCTCTTTCTTTTCTCTTTTTCCACAAAATAAACGATCCTAATAGATTAGGATAGAAGATAGCTCAAGTGTGGAATCAAGGTGTTTTTGGAAACAAGCAACAAAGAAAAACTACTAGGGAAATCTCTTGTAAATGATAGAAAATGAAAATCAATACAATCTCCCAAAACCCTAGTTTCTTTTATTTTCCAAAAACCCAAAACAATAAAGATGAGAGGTTTAAAGCCCAAAAACTCTTTTTAAAATTTGTTTTAAACTCAGGAAAATTGGGAATTTTTCTCTTCTAAAAACCTTGGCCAAAATCCCAAAGAATTGGGGTTTATATAGGCCCATCAGAAAACTAGCCGTTAGGCTGATGTGGCAGCCTGACAGGCTAACGGTCGACCGGCCGGTCGACCGCCAACGGTCTGAAATGTGACCGTTGGGCAACCACGGTCGACCGGCCCGGTCGACCCAAACAAACAGAGAGCACTGCTCTCAAACCCGGTCGACCGTCCGGGTCGACCGTCCCAGAGCTGCCAAACGTGCACAGATTTGTGCATGTCGGTCGACCGGCTTCATCCTAGTCGACTTGGTCAGTTGACTTAGTCGACTGGTTGAAGCCTGGAACAGAAATCTGAGTCAGAAAAACAATGTAAAATATTTTTCTAAAAATCTTTTAAGTCTTGTAAAAATAACCAAAATAGTTTTATCATTTTGCATTGATATATAAACATGTGATAAAAAGTTTAGCTCAAATATCAATCAATATGAACTATTTTTGTATTTTATCATTTTTACCAAAAACCAAAACTTGTATTTTTATCAAACTTGATTTTTCAACACATGAATAGGATAGTCAAAATAAGTTTGTTTAAGATGTGAAGCATGTATGTATATTGAACACATCTAATATACATAAAAACCATGTAAACTTGTTTTGATCAATCATTCATGAAAACCAATTCCAAAACATGAAAAATGTGTGTTTGTGCACTTGAGCATATCAACTATACTAAGCTTTACAAATGGATCTAAAACACACTAAACTATGGATACCTAAGTCTTCTTGATGATCTTCATCTTCAAGGCGACTCGATCCACAAACACCGTGATCCATGAGCTAGGCAAGGTATGATCTTGATGCTTTGGCCCTGGAATTATTATGAAAAGCTTCTAAACACCTTTGTTGAAGCTAATCACCAACTAATATCTTGGTTAATGATCTGAAACTTAAACAACACAAGATTATTAGTAACATAACTACATGAGTTAATCATCATCAAAACTAGGGTGGAAGGCCTTTGGGCCAACAATCTCCCCTTTTTGATGATGACAAAACTCATGGAGTTATATATGCATGGATTAAAGTTAAGCTTCAAAGAAGCTCCCCCTTAACTCATGCATAAACAAATAAACAAAAGATATGCAATGAATGTACATAAGCATGTATGCATCAATATGCATAAAACACATAAACATGTTCTAGAAGCTCTAGATACCAATTAAATTAATAAAATATTAACAAAAACACTAGATGCTCTAGATACCAATAAAACTTAATATATGCAAAAATATAAGTATGCATATATAAACCAAAATCTTTCTCCCCCTTTTTGTCACTCATCAACAAAGGGGTAAACAATCAAAAACAATAAAATGAGGGGTAAAAATCTTTCTTCCCTTTTTGTCAATCAAAACAATAAAACAATGTTCTCCCCCTTTTTGTCTAAAAACAAAAATAAGGTCAATAAAGGGTGACAATCAATTAGGATATCAATTGAAAATATGTCAATGAAGCATCTTGATACCAATTGAAAGCAAACAAAGATCAATAAATGTTATATGCTATTTACATTCATGAAGAGGAAGACGCTAAGTTAGCTTCCCTACACATATGCATTACATGAAAGAGGGATGTTAAGCCCTAATTCACATAACACACATTATGTAATGCATAAGAGGAGATGTGAAGCTCCCCCTACACACGTGTACCACATAAAGAAGAGATGTTAAGCTCTTCAATACAAGATACACTCATCATGAATCTATATGTAGAAGAGATGTTAAGCTCTCCTTGCATATAGTCAATATAAATCAAAACTTTTGTATAATAATTTTACTTTAAACAAATTTTTAGATACCAATTTAAAACACAAGACATCTTGATATCAAAAAAAAATAGTATTTTTCTTTTTAAGCCAAATAAACAATTAAAATGACTATTTTCTATCATAAAGCAAGGGAGTGAAAAACTAAATACCAATTGAAATATGAAAATCGAATTTTCTCCCCTTTATGAAATACCAACAAAACTATGCGTAGGCTTGAAATAGGATACCAATTGAAAACTAAATCAATTGAAATGAAGTTGAAGCTCAAGCTCTAGTATAAACAAAATTTGTGCTTAAGATATAGAAATATAATAGCACAAATAAAATAAGTATATGTGTATGAAATAGAATGAGTACCAATCACTAATAGATGATACCAATTGAAAATATACATACACAACAAACATATGAGTATACAAAAGATCAAAATGATACCAATTGGAAGAGTTCAATGATACCAATTGACATAACAATAAAGCATGGTATAACTCATATAACTACCTCCCATCTCATGCACAAGTTTAAAATGATTTTCAATATAAAAATATAAGGCATGGACTCCCATCCAACCTCCCGTAAAGGGTAGGGGTTTTCAAAAATAGATTTGAAAAATAAGTTTTGTTTGAAAAACTCTACCAAAATGAAGAATACCTTAACTAGTTAAATGGAAAATCTTGTTAACTAGTACGAAATCCTTCAAACAAGGAATAAAACAAAAAAGATTTTCATAAAACATGAAATCCACATGATAATCAACACTCTAATTCAATTTAGCATAAATATGACTCATGAAAACAAAACATGAGCAAAATATAAATATGAGTGTATAAATAAAATGTGTAGATCATAATCATGAAAATTTTTCATTAAGCTCAATTATTCCTTAAACATGAAAATCATCAAAAACTTATTTAATCTTCAAGGTATATGTATGTCTTATACAAACTAAGGTATCCATACATATCCAAACACAACGAGTCCACAAAGATATATGCATGAAGGCACGTGGCTCAAAAAGGATAAACATGTATATCTAATAGTTTGGACAAGATAGACATATACATGAAGTTAAACAATTAAACACAAAATCAAGAAAAACTAAATCTTCACCAAAACAAATTTCATTTCAAGGTATATGTATGAATTGTCAACACAATAAGTATACATACATATCCCTAAACACAATTGAGTCCATATATAGATTTGCATGAAAGGCAAATGACTCAAGGGGTATACATGTATATCTTAAAGTTTGGCAATACAAACATATACATGAAGTGAAATACACAATCATAAAATAAATCCAAAAATAGGAATACAAGTTTAAAATGCATGAATCATCAAAACTAGACTATACTAGTACATCTAATGGGTTCAAATAAGCATTCAAGCTCAAACATATATAGATTTATTTGTGGCCCAGTATATGCACAAGTATATACCTAGTCTTAATGAAAACTAACATTCAAACATATATTCAAAACATAAAGCATCAAAAACAAGATAAAAAACATCATGATAAAACTAAGACATGATTATTATGCAAATTCACATGTTATTAAACCTAAGATAAACATGATAGCTAAACAATGGTGAGAACACTAAAATAATGGTCCACATTAAACATGGGTGTCTCAAAATGCTAAACATGTATGTCAAGGATTTAATAAACATGACATTATCATAATAATCTACAAACAATAAAACATGCTATATATGATAAACATGGAAAGCATGCAAATAAAATGGGAGTAAAAGATTGTCACCAAAACCGAAGAAGCAACTCTCCTTGTCTCCAAAACGTGGTGGTCATCTCCACCAAATTCCCTTGAAAGTGATGCATCCAATTGATTTCCTTTAAATACGGAACGCATCCACTCCAAGGTACCGCTACTCTCACGTCATGTGAGAGTCCACACCTACATCAAAAATCTTAGGGGTGGTCTTTGGTACCCATATCTTGTTGGGTCCATGGGGGTTAGTACCTTCTCTAACCCAAACAAAATTCTTTGCTAAATTTGAGACATGTAATCTATCAAAGCAAAATTTAGCAAGGTGGCCCTTACGACCACAATGTGTACAAGTGTACACATGAGCATACATGTGATGATGGTGTCCGTGAGGAGCATGTGTATGCCGTGATGGGTGTGCATGCATAAAAGATGGAACTTATTTCTTTCGAACCAAGGTTTCCAAACTTGAGTGGTTCATGGCACATTGGCTCATAGTGGAGCCCAAACAATCAACCTTCTTCTTAAGCAAACAAATATCATCATTAATCTTAGAAGAAGAAGTGTGGCATGCAATAGGTGAAGTGTGTGATACTACCCTAGCATGGCAAACATGAGCATCAATCTTATTTTGTAAAACAACATTTTTCTTTAAACACACATCTAAATCATTTGAAATGGAAATAATTTTATTTTTCAAAGCAACATTCTCCTTTAAGACAAAATCAACTTTTGAAGACAAATTTTCATTTTTCTTCAAAATAACATGGCAATCATTTTTAGATTTTAAAAACTCATTTTCTTTAAGTGCAAGTTCTAATTTAGATCTCAATGAATCCCTTTCATTATAGACCTCAACCTTCTCTTGCAAAACATTGTTAAGTTTAGAAGACAATTTTTCATTTTCTTTATTTAAAGCAAAAGTCTTCTTTTTCAACAAATTATATTTTTCAATTAATTTTTCACACACAATAGATAGTTCTTCATTCAAAGCATGGGGATCAACATAATCATTTGAAGAACTAGCACAATCATTACTATCTAGTTGAGGTTCCGAAAGTACCTCAAGGGAGTCATTCCCTTGGATCATCAAGCATTGTGAGTCGGACTCTCCACTAGATTCCTCTTCTTGTTGGATAGGCGTTTGAAGCTTGGAGGAGGTGGTGGTTGTCAACAAATTCCACACTGCAAAGGCGGAATCAAAGTTAGAAACACGCAAAAGATATTCTTTAGGCAATGTGCTTCTAATGGCCTCAAGGGCTTGTGCATTGGCCCCTATATGCTTGCTATCACTAAGGTAGGATTCCTTGGTAATGGCAAGATAAACCTTATGTCCTAGGGTTTGTAAATAAACGGACATCCTAATCTTCCAAACAACAATGTTGGAAGGGTCAAAACTAGGTGGGGTCATGAAGTCCATGATATAAACTATATGAGTGTGCAAACAAGCAAATGCAAACAATAGATTAGCAACCAAGTGGATCTCACTCCTAGGATGTTAAGCCTAAGTATCAGGAGCACTAGCTCTAATACCAATTGAAAAACTAGAGGGGGGGGGGGTGAATAGGTGTAAGTGCTAATCTAGTGAACTAAGTGCGCTAAATGCGGAAGCTAATGCAAATTTTGTAACATACTTAATACAATCAACAAGTGTAGCCGAATTCCCCGTGAAGGGCTCTGGACTAACTCCTCTTGATTCCCCTTGAATGGGTTGAGGTGCTATGTGAAGCTCTTGTTGATTAAATACAAGTTAGGCACACACAAACAACCAAGCATATAAGATGATATATCAATATGAATCAATGCAAGGCACAACACAAATGCAAGCAAGTATGATATGAATGATGAATGATGCTTTACACAAAATAAATGAGAGAGAGAGTTGAGAGATATTGGATCAAACGCAAAAACAAGAATATGTTTCGAGGTTCGAGCCCCTAGCTCTACATCCCCGCCTACACCACCGTGTAGGATTTCCAATCCACTATCTCCCACCGAGGGAACCTCTACCGAAGAGGATTTGTTACAACACAAGGAGTACCGAACTCCTCTTTCAAACACCACCTCACAACCGAGGGGTAGGCCCGTAGCCAAACAACCACAACACCTCTACCGAAGAGGGTTTACAACCAAACTCCACCTCACAATAGAAGGAGCAAACCAATCACCCGATCACCTCTACCAAAGAGGGATACAACAAGAACAAGGGTGTACAACAAGTGGTTTCTTTCAACCACAAACAATCTCTCTTTCTTTTCTCTTTTTCCACAAAACAAACGATCCTAATAGATTAGGATAGAAGATAGCTCAAGTATGGATCAAGGTGTTTTGGAAACAAGCAACAAAGAAAAACTACTAGGGAAATCTCTTGTAAATGATAGAAAATGAAAATCAATACAATCTTCCAAAACCCTAGTTTTCTTTGATTTTCCAAAAACCCAAAACAATAAAGATGAGAAGTTTAAAGCCCAAAAACTCTTTTTAAAACTTGTTTTACACTCAGGAAAACTGGGAATTTTTCTCTTCTAAAAACCTTGGCCAAAATCCCAAAGAATTGGGGTTTATATAAGCCCATCAGAAAACTAGCCGTTAGGCTGATGTGGCAGCCTGACAGGCTAACGGTCGACCGGCCCGGTCGACCGCCAACGGTCTGAAATGTGACCGTTGGGCAACCACGGTCGATCGGCCCGGTCGACCCAAACAAACAGAGAGCACTGCTCTCAAACCCGGTCGACCGTCCGGGTCGACCGTCCCAGAGCTGCCAAACGTGCACAGATCTGTGCACGTCGGTCGACCGGCCCGGTCGACCGACTTCATCCTAGTCGACTTGGTCAGTTGACTTAGTCGACTGGTTGAAGCCTGGAACAGAAATCTGAGTCAGAAAAATAGTGTAAAATATTTTTCTAAAAATCTTTTAAGTCTTGTAAAAATAATCAAAAATAGTTTTATCATTTTGCATTGATATATAAACATGTGATAAAAAGTTTAGCTCAAATATCAATCAATATGAACTATTTTTGTGTTTTATCATTTTTACCAAAAACCAAAACTTGTATTTTTATCAAACTTGATTTTTCAACACATGAATAGGATAGACAAAATAAGTTTGTTTAAGATGTGAAGCATGTATGTATATTGAACACATCTAATATACATAAAAACCATGTAAACTTGTTTTGATCAATCATTCATAAAAACCAATTCCAAAACATGAAAACGTGTGTGTTTGTGCACTTGAGCATATCAACTATACTAAGCTTTATAAATGGATCTAAAACACACTAAACTATGGATACCTAAGTCTTCTTGACGATCTTCATCTTCAAGGCGACTCGATCCACAAACACCGTGATCCATGAGCTAGGCAAGGTATGATCTTGATGCTTTGGCCCTGGAATCACCATGAAAAGCTTCTAAACACCTTTGTTGAAGCTAATCACCAACTAATATCTTGGATAATGATTTGAAACTTAAACAACACAAGATTATTAGTAAACATAACTACATGAGTTAATCATCATCAAAACTAGGGTGGAAGGCCTTTGGGCCAACAATATCAGCATATATCAAACATTCTAACTTTCTCCCCCTTTGTCATTAGCAAAAAGAGAAATAGCATAGATCATAAAGAGACATAGGAATAACCAGCGTTTTCATAACAAAACAGAAAAGGTTAAGTAGTACAATAGAAAACTAAAAGAGTCATAACAAAAAGAAAATACAAAAAGAAAATGCAAGAAACTCCAAAAACATAAAAAGCAAAACCAACGCTATATGCATCACATGTCGGATCCGGAAGGAGGTGGTGGTGAAAAACGGGTCTTGAGGAGATCAAGAATATCCTTTTGAGTTGTTTCAAACGACTCCATCTTCAGTTGCATACTTATAAAATGGTTCATCGGTAAAGATTGATTTGAGAGCAATGCATCCTGAGAGTCCATCATAGATTGTTGACGATTTTGTAGAGTCTCTATTTCAACAAAAATAGAGTTGTAAAAAGCATCGGGATATGAAGGAGGTTCTTGAGTTGAACTTTGTGGAGGAGGGGAGGGTGGATGGTAAAAGTGAGAAGTAAAACTAATATCAATGGTTTGGAATGAAAGTAGAGAAAGATCGGATCCAAAACGTATGAAATGGGTCGGGTTCGAAAGTCAAAAACCAATAACAGAACAGATGTTGACAGGGTTAGTCGACTTGTGTTTTTGACTAGTCGACTAATCCACTGTTTAGTCGACTAGTTGGTCTATATAGTCGCCTAACTTTTAATAACTCAAAAATCCATGTTTCTGTTTGATGAAATTAGTCGACTGGTACACTGTTAAGTCGACTAGTTACTTATCAAGTCGACTACTAGACTTTTGATAAGTCGACTAATAAGAAAAAAATGGCTTAAAATAATTCTGAAAAAATATTTAAAGATCGAAAATATTTCAAATTCCCAAATCTCTTCGAAATCTCATAAAAATATTTCTTTAAGTGGTTTTGTAAAAATATCTGCAATTTGATTATCAGTTGATATAAAATTTAGTGAATTATCACCTTTTAAAGTATGATCACATAAAAAATGATGTCTAATATCAATATGCTTAGTACGTGAATAATGAATTAGATTTTTAGATAAGTTAATAGCACTGGTATTATCACACATAATAGGTGAATTTGTGACAGACATGCCATAATCAAATAAGGTTTGTTTCATCCATAAATTCTAAGCATATGCCACACTAACAGCGATATATTCTACTTCGGTTGTTGATAATGATACAGAATTTTACATTTTACTGAACAATGATACTAGTGAATGTCCCAAAAAGTGACAAGTACCACTAGTACTCTTCCGATCAGATTTACATCCAGCAAAATCAGCATCACTGTATGATAGTAAATCAAATGTTCTTAATTTTAGATAAAATAAGCCATAATTGATTGTGTTATTAATATATCGAAGAATCCTTTTCACTGCTTTAAGATGTGATTCCTTAGGATTTGATTGATATCTAGCA
Organism: Agave tequilana; assembly: GCA_038442645.1. Lineage (NCBI taxonomy): Eukaryota > Viridiplantae > Streptophyta > Magnoliopsida > Asparagales > Asparagaceae > Agave > Agave tequilana. The sequence goes on along the minus strand of JAVJIF010008019.1, from coordinate 13,796 downwards.
CATAAACAAACACTGAATATAATATCAGGTCTACTTGAAGTAATATATAGTAAATAACCAATCATACCTCGATATAATTTTTGATTAACATTCTTACCATTTTCATCTTTGTTTAGGAATGTAGTAGTACACATGAGAGTTTTTTTATGACCATAATTTTCCATACCAAATCTTTTCAAAAGTTCCTTTGCATACTTTACTGGGAAACGAAGATTCCATCATTCATTTGCTTTATTTGCAAACCAAGAAAGTAAGTAAGTTCACCAATGTGGCTCATCTCAAATTCACTCTGCATAGTCTTAGAAAATTCTTGACAAAGATTATCGTTAGTATATCCAAATAAAATATCATCAACATATATTTGAATAATTAAGATATCTTTATTAATATGTTTAATAAAAAGAGTTGTATCTGCTCTTCCCATCTTAAAACGAGAATTTAAAGAAAACTTTTTAATCTATCATACCAAGCACGGGGTGCTTGCTTTAAACCATATAAAGCTTTCTTAAGTTTAAAAATATGATTTGAAAATTTTTCATGTTCAAAACCTGGAGGTTGTTCAACATAAACAGTTTCTTTAATAAAATCATTTAAAAAGGCACTTTTAACATTCATTTGATAAAGTTTGAAATTCACAAAGCAAGTAAAATACGAATTGATTCAAGTCTAGCTACTGGTGCATAAGTTTCATCAAAATCAATACCTTCTTCTTGATTGTATCCTTGTGCTACTAACCTTACTTTGTTCTTAATAACTTGACCTGATTCATCAAGTTTGTTCTTAAAGACCCATCTAGTACCGATGACTGAATGATCAGTAGGACGTTGTACAAGATCCCAAATATCATTTCTGACAAATCGATTCAACTCTTCTTGCATTGCAATAGTCCAAAAATCATCTGCACATGCTTCTTTGATATTCTTCGGTTCAATGAGTGATATGAAAGCAATTTGTGTCATATAGTTCAATTTGGATCTTGTCTGAACGCCTTGATTTATATCTCCAATAACCAAATCATGTGGATGATTCCTTACTTCAACATATGCTTTAGGTAACTCAGTAGGAGTCTCATCAACATTAGAAATGTTAGTATCATCAGAAGATATAATAGTATTATCAATAGGAATATCTCTGATATCATCATCATCATATGAAGAAGTATTAGAAATAGACTTAGTCAAAGATTCGTCAAATTTAACATGTAATGATTCTTCAATAGTAAATATTTTTTATTAAATTTCTATATGCTTTACTTTGAGTAGAGTATCCAATAAAAATAACTTCATTGGATCTAGCATCAAATTTATCTACAGCATCTCTTGTATTTAAGATAAAACATTTACATCCAAAAATCTTGAAATAAGAAACTTTTAGAATTCTATTATAAAATAATTCATAAGATATTTTGTTTAAAATAGGTCGAATAATCACTCGATTTAAAACATAACATGCAGTAGCAACAGCTTCAGCCTAAAAATATTTTGGTAAATGACTGTCCATAAGTATAGTTCTAGCACATTCTTGCAAAGTCCTATTCTTTCTCTTCACAACACCATTTTGAGGAGATAATCTAGGAAATGTAAAGTTATGTGTAATAATATACTTATCACAGAAATTTATAAAAGATTCATTTTCAAATTCTCCTCCATGATCACTTTGAATAGTGACTATGTTTAGAGACTTTTGATTTTGAATTCTTTTATAAAAACTTGAAAACTCATTAAAAGTATCATTTTTATTTTTTAGAAAAATTACCCATGAAAAACGTAAATAATCATCAATAATAACAAAAACATACCTACTTTTGTTTAAAGAAGCAACACGAGTAGGACCAAATAAATCCAAATGCAACAGTTCTAAAGTTCCATTAGTAGAAACTAAATCTTTAAATTTAAAAGATGATTTAACTTGTTTTCCTAATTGACAAGAATCACAAAAATAATCCTTTTTAAAAGCTATTTTTGGAAGACCTTTAACTAAATCAAATTTAGAAATCTTAGAAATTGTTTTCATATTCAAATGACCAAATCTTTTATGCCATAAAAAATAATCATTATTTGAAGCAAGCAAACATAAGTTATCATTTGATGATATACAAGTTATTGATAACTCATAAATATTGTTGTTACGAGAACCGTTAAACAGAATATCTTTCATGTTAGTATCATATATAAGACATGCATCTTTTTCAAAATAATTTTATAACCCTTATCACATAACTGACTAATACTTAATAGATTGTGTTTTAAACCTCTTACCAAAAGAACATTTTTCAATAAGGGGTTTCGAAATGTTACCAACCAGACCGATACCAATAACCTTTCCTTTGTTATTGTCTCCAAATATTATTGTACCTCCCTTTTTGATTTGAACGGAAGACAGTAGTTGAATGTGTCCGGTCATGCATTTGGAACAACCACTATCAAGTTTTTCTTCATAAGGTACCTATAAGAAAAAAACATTTTGTATGGTACCCATCATGATAGGGTCCGAAAAAGATTAACCTTTAATACAATTAAACACATCATGTATATAAGATGCAATATAAGCATTTTTATTAACATTATTTAGATTTTTAGGAATCCATATATATTTGTTCCTAATTCTTTTTGAAATAGTATTAGTATTTCTTTTCACAAAAGAATTATGTGGATTATGTTGGCCCAAAGGCCTTCCACCCTAGTTTTGATGATGATTAACGCATGTAGTTATGTTTACTAATTATCTTGTGATTTTAGTTACAGATCATTGATCAAGATATTAGTTGGTGATTGCTTCAAAAAGAGGAGTTTGGAAGCCTTCACTTGGTGATTCCCGTGCCCGAGCATCAAGATCATACCTTTGCACTCGGTGGATCACGTTTGGGATCGAGTCGGCTTGAAGATTGAAGATCATCAAGAAGACTTAGGTATCCTAGTTTAGTTTAGTGTGTTTAGATCCATTTGTAAAGCTTAGTATAGTTGATATGCTCAAGTGCACAACACACAAGTTTTATGTTTTGAATTTGGTTTTCTTGAATAGATTGATCAAAACAAGTTTAAATGGTTTATATATATAATAGATGTATTCTAGTTATACATACATGCTTACATGACTTATACAAACTTATTTTGACTATCCTATTCATGTATTGAAAAATCAAAGTTTGATAAAAATACATGTTTTGGTTTTTGATAAAAATGTTAAGACACAAAAATAGTTCATATTGATTGATATTTGAGCCAAACTTTTTATCACATGTTTATATATCAATGCAAAATGATAAAACTATTTTTGGGTATTTTTTACAAGACTTAAAAGATTTTTAGAAATATTTTTAACATGTGTTTCTGTCCCAGAACAGTGGCTGACAAGCCAGGTCGGCCGACCGCAAGGGTCGACCGCACCAAGGGCCGGTCGACCCTTGGGGTCGACCGACATGCACAAGCCTGTGCATGTTTGGCAGCCACAGGGACGGCCGGGCGGCCGGGCGGCCGACCGGACCTGAGAGCAGTGCTCTCTGTTTGTTTGGGTCGACCGGGCGGTCGACCGGGTTGCCCCAACGGTCACATTTCTAACCGTTGGCGGTCGGCCGGGCCGGCTGACCGGTAGCCTGTCAGGCTGCCAGATCAGCCTAACGGCTAGTTTCTGTTTTGGCCTATATAAACCCCACTCCTTTGGGTTTTTGGCCAAGATTTTCAAGAGCAAAAATTCCCTATTCTATGGTTTTAAAAATAAGTTTTTAAAGTGTTTTAGAGCCTCAAAGATTTCATCTTTATTGTTTTCAAGGGTTTGGAAAATTCAAAGAAAAATAGGTTTTTGGGATATTGCTTTAGATCTTCATTTCTATCATATTGCAAGTGTTTTCCCAAGGATTTTTCTTTGTTGTTTGATTTCCAAAACACCTTGATTTTCACACTTGAGCTATCATCTATCCTATTCTATTAGGATCCTTGTTTTGTGGAAAAGAGAAAAAGGAAAGAGGTTTGTGGTTGAGATATACCACTTGTTGTAAACCCCTTGATTTCTTGTATCCCTCTTGGTGAGGTTGATTTGGGTTGGTGTTTGCTCCCTCTTTGGTAGAGGTTGAGTTGGTTGGTTTGCTCCCTCTAGTGAGAGGTGGAGTTTGGTTTGTAAACCCTCTTCGGTAAAGGTGTTGGTTGTTGTATTGGCTACGGGCCTATCCCACGGTTGTGAGGCGGTGTTTGAGAGAGGAGTTCGGTACTCCCTTTGTTGTAACAAATCCTCCTCGGTGGAGGTTCCCTCGGTGGGAGATAGTGGATTGGAAATCCTACACGGTGGTATAGGCGGGGATGTAGAGCTAGGTGCTCGAACCTCGAAACATATCTTTGCCTTTGCGTTTGATCCATTGTCTCTCAACTCTCTCTCTCATTTATTTGTGCAAAGCATCATTTTTCATTCATATCATACATATCATATTTGCTTGTGTATTGCCTTGTATCTTTCATATTGCTCATCCTTATATGCTTGGCTTGATTGTGTGTGTGCCTCACTTATACTTAACCACAAGAGCTTCACATAGCACCTCAACCCATTCAAGGGGAATCAAGAGGAGTTAGTCCAGAGCCCTTCACGGGGAATTCGGCTACACATGTGTGTTGTATTAAGTGTGTTGCAAAATTTGCATTAGCTTCCGCATTTAGCGCATTTAGTTTCTAGATTAGCAAGTACACCTATTCACCCCCCCCCCTCTAGGTGTCTTTCAATTGGTATCAGAGCCAACGCTCCTGATACTTAGGCTTAACATCCTAGGAGTGAGATCCATTTGTTTGCTAATCTTGTTTGCATTTGCTTGTTTGCACACATATAGTTTGGACCCATGGCCTTCATTACCCCACCTATGTTTGACCCTTCCAACATCATTGTTTTGAAGATTAGGATGACCGTTTATTTACAAACCCTAGGACATAAGGTTTACCTTGCCATTATCAAGGAATCCTACCTTAGTGATAGCAAGCATATAGGGGCCAATGCACAAGCCCTTGAGGCCATTAGAAGCACATTATCTAAAGATTATCTCTTGAGTGTTTCTAACCTTGATTCCGCTTTTGCAGTGTGGAACAAGTTGACAACAATCACCACCTCCAAACTTCAAACGCCTATCCAACAAGAAGAGGAATCTAGTGGAGAATCCGAGTCACAATACTTGTGAAAAGTCACCTAGAGGGGGGGTGAATAGGTGACGGTGCTAATCTAGTGAACTAAATGCGGAATTTAAAAACTAATTGCAATTACAATAATGATGCACACACAAGCAAGTATAAGATATAGCAATTTGCACAATACACAAAGTAAAGAAAGAGATAGAGAGAGAGAGTCAATGGATCAAGCGCAAACAACAAGATATGTTCCGAGGTTCGAGCACCCAGCTCTACATCCCCGCCTTCGACACACGAAGGATTTTAAGTCCACTAGCTTGTCCACAAAGGACTCCCACAAAGGGAACCTCCACCGAGGATTTGGGGCAATCACAATACAAGGAGTACCCAACTCCTCTCCTTACAAACACAACCTCCTCCTTGTGGCACAACTCCAAGCCAACAAACAATCACCTCACAACCCGAGGGATTAGCACAAAACCAAGTAAGGATCACCTCACAACTTGAGGGATACAAACCACTTGCACAAACAACCTCCTCAACCCAAGAGGAAAAAGCACAAAGCAAAGTGTAGAGGGTTTACAACTTGGTGGTTTCAAACAACAACCACAAACTATATCTTTTCCCACACAAATATCCTATAGATTTAGATAGTAGATTTTTGCTCAAGTGTGGAGAAAACCAAAGGAATGGAAATCAGAAATCACAAAGAAAAATCCTTGGGAAAAACTGAAACTAAGATAGAGAAGTTCAATCAAAATCTTTTCCCAAAAACCCTTTCTTTGATTTTCCAAACCCTAACACAAACACCAAATAGATTGTTCAAATCAAGCTCAAAAACTTCTTTTTATTGCTGTAAAAACACCAGAGAGTATGTAAAAATTCACACAAAAATTCTTAGAGAAAAACTCTTGCAAATGGGGTATTTATAGGCTAATCCAGAAAATAGCCGTTGGCTGTAATTTTTGCCAGAATTACCCTGACGGTCGACCGCCCGGTCGACCGCCCAACGGTCAATTTTTGACCCGTTGGCGCTAGCGGTCGACCGCCCGGTCGACCCAAACAAACAGAGAGCAAACCTGCTCTCAGTCGGTCGACCGGCACGGTCGACCGGCTATAGGTGTAGCCAGCGTGCACGTTTCTGTGCACGTTGGTCGACCCAAACGGTCGACCGTCTACATGGTGCGGTCGACCGTATCAGTCGACCGATCAGCCTGGCAGACACCAAAACAGGTCAGAAATCTGGGAAAGTAAATATCCAATAAATTCTTATAAACTACTAAAAATCCCCAAAAATAGTTTTGTCAAATTGCACTGATATATAAACATGTGATAAAAGTTTTGACTCAAATATTAAGCAATTAAAACTATTTTTATGTCTTATCATTTTAAACAAAAAAACCAAACCTTGTATTTTCTAAAACTTGGATTTTGAATAGAAAATACGTTTTGTCCAAAACTCTTCCAAGTACAAAAACATGATATTAAACAACATTTAGGCATGATGCATATAGATAGAAATCCAATACACATGAAACAAATATATATCATAGTTTTTGTCATTAATTCCAAAAATATGTTTTGTCATAAAACCAAAACATAAAACTCATGAAGTAGACTATCAAACTAAGTTTGTTTAAGCAATAGAAGAATGCATGTATATAGAACAAATCATATATACACTAAATCATGTAAACTTGTTTTGATATAAAATCTATTCATGAAAACCAAGATCGATTAAACCTAAAACCGAAAACCAATGTCAAAACATAAATCGTGTGTGTTGAGAACTTGAGCATATCATACTATTCTAATCTTTACAATTTGGATCTAAACACAAACTAAACTAGGGATACCTAAGTCTTCTTGTAGAGCGCCGTCTCCAAGTTGACTCGGTCCAAACCGTGATTCACCAAGCTTGACTCCAATGAGTGCTAGATGTCATCTTTGATGCTTAGGCTCTTGAATCACCTTGTGAAAGATGTGTGAAAGCTTTCACCAACTAATATCTTGGCTAATGATCTGAAACTTAAACATCACAAGATTATTAGTACACATAACTACATGAGTTAATCATCATCAAAACTAGAGTGGAAGGCCTTTGGGCAACAACTTGATGGTCCAAGGGAATGACTCCTTTGAGGTACTTTCGGAATCTCAACTAGATAGTGATGATTGTGCTAGTTCTTCAAATGACTTTGTTGATGCCCATGCTTTAAATGAAGAACTATCTATTGTTTGTGAAAAATTAATTGAAAAATATAATTTGTTGAAAAAGAAGACTTTTGCTTTAAATAAAGAAAATGAAGAATTGTCTTCTAAAATTGAGATTGTTTTGCAAGAAAAGGAAGAGGTTTCTAGTGAATGTGACTCACTTAGATCTCAACTTGAACTTGCATTAAAAGAAAATAAATTTTTAAAATCTAAAAATGATTGCAATGATGTTTTGAAGAAAAATAATGTTTTAACTTCAAATTTGATTTTGTTGTAAAAGAGAATGAGTCTTTGAAAAATGAAATTGTTTTTCATTACAAAAGAATTAGATATTTGTGTTAAGAAAAATGAAGTTTTGAAAAATAATATAGATTCTCATGTTTGCCATGCTAGGGTAGTATCACACACTTCACCTATTGCATGTGCCACTTCTTCTTTGATTGAAAATGATATAAATTTAATTAAGAAAAAAATGGATTGTTTGGGCTCCACTATGAGCCAATGTGCCATGAATCATACACGCTTGGAAACCTTTATTCGAAAGAAACAAGTTCCATCTTTTCATGCACACCCTCCACGGCATACACATGCTCCTCACGGACACACCCATCACATGTATGCTCATGTGTACACTTGTACACATTGTGGACGTATGGGCCACCTTGCTAAATTTGCTTTGATAGATTATATAATGTAAATTTAGCAAAGAAGTTTGTTTGGGTTAGAGAAGGTACTAACCCCTATGGACCCAATAAGATATGGGTACCAAAGACCACCCCTAGAGTTTTTGATGTAGGTGTGGGCTCTCACATGACGTGAGAGTAGTGGTACCTTGGAGTGGATGCGTTCCGAGCTTCATGGAAATCAATTGGATGCATCACTTTCAAGGGAAGGTTGGTGGAGATGACCACCACGTTTTGGAGACAAGGAGAGTTGCTTTTTCATTTTGGTGACAATCCTTTACTCTCGTTTTATTTACATGCTTTTCATATTCATTGTTTATAGCATGTTTTATTGTTTGATGATTATTATGATAATACCATGTTTATTAAATCCTTGACATACATGTTTAGCATTTTGAGACACCTATGTTTATATGGACCCATATTTTGTGTTCTCACCGTTTGTTTAGCTATCATGTTTATCATAGGTTTAATAACATATGGATTTTCTTAATGATCATGTTTATGTTTATCATGTTGATTTTTATCGTATTTTGATGCTTCATGTTAAGATTACTTGTTTAGATGTTAGTTTTCACTAAAACTTGGTATATATTTGTGCATATAGTGGGCCACAAATAAATCTATATATGTTTGAGCTTGAATGCGTATTTGAACCCATTAGATGTGCTAGTATAGTCTAGTTTTGATGATTCATACATTTTAAACTTGTATTCCTATTTTTGGATTTGTTTTAATGTGTATGAGTTTTCACTTCATGTATATGTCTATTTTGCCAAACTTTATGATATACATGAATACCCCTTGAGTCATTTGCTTTCATGCAAATCTATACATATGGACTCAATCGTGTTTAGGGATATGTATGTATACTTTTTGTGTTGACAAATCATACATATGCCTTGAAATGAAACTTTTTTAATGGAAATTTAAAGTTTCATGTTTTTATGTTTATATGTTTAACTTCATGTATATGTGCATTTTATCCAAATTATTGTTTATACATATACATCCTTTTGAGTCACGTGCCTTCATGCATATATCTTTGTGGACTCATTGTGTTTGGATATGTAAGTATACTTTAGTTTGTATAGGACATATATATACCTTGAAGACTAAATAATTTTGATGATTTTCATTGTTTCAAGGAATTTTGAGCTTAATTGGAAATTTCATAATGCCATGTCACACATTACTTGTACACTCACCATTTTTAAAATATTTCTCATGAGTATGTTTTCATGAGCATGTATGGACTTTATTGAATATTGAGTGTTTTTAAGTGCAATGTGATTTACATGTGTTTTATGAAAATTATTTTTAGTTTATTCCTTACTTGAAGGATTTCGTACTAGTTTTTCAAATTATTCATATAACTAGTTACGGTATTCTTCATTTTGGTAGAGTTTTTCAAACAAAGCTTATTTTTCAAATCTATTTTTGAAAACCCCTACATTCTATGGAGGTTGGATGGGAGATCATGTTTATGAATGCTTTAAAATGAAAATCATTTAAAACTTGAATCATGATTGGGAGGTAGTTATATAATGTATACACTTGATTATTGTTATTTCAATTGGTATCATTGAATTCTTTCAATTGGTATCAATTTTGACCTTTCTTGTATACTCATATATGTTTGTATGTATGTATGTATGCTTTCAATTCTAAGAATATCAATTTCAATTGGTATCTATTTTTCATACATATATATGTTTGTGTTTATGCTAAGCTTGAGCTTCAATTTTGTTTCAATTGATTACTTTTAAATTGGTATCAAGCCTAAGTAGGATCTATAATCAAAGCAACACAACACTAGAGGGGGGGGTGAATAGTGTTTATAAAAAATTAAACAAACTACTTGCAGGAAATTAAAGTAATCACAAGATTAACACAGAAAATACAAACGCAAACACCGGAGATTTATCTTGGTTCGGTCCTTGTGACCTACATCCAGTCCCCAAGCAAAATGCTTGAGATTTTCCCTTTCTTTACTTGTGTACACCCACAACAAATGCCTTGTACACCACTTGACAAACACCCTTTGCCAAATGTGCACAACTTCTCTTCCACCAAGAGAACACGCCTTGTACAACTTTCTTCTACTCCCAAGAAGACGCCTTGTACAAAATCTTCTTTGAAATGAATACAATGATTTCCTATAGCCTTGATACAGAATGTGTAGTGGACAAGGTTCAGTATAGGAAAGTTGAACTTCAGAATCCTTCACTAAGGGAAATGGCTTTTGGTGAAGAACTGAAGTTGGAGATTCAGTTTTCAGGTTTCTGGAAATTTTCTTTTGGAAACTGATGGAATGAATTGGTAATAGGCCTTAGGAATAACTTCCCTATTTATAGATGTAGACTAGGGTCAGTTAGGGTAGTTATGGAACCAATTCAGACATTTTAAACGTTGGAAAACGTTGTCAAATGGATCAGATAAGAGAAACTGTCCAACAGTCAGAAACTGCCTATAGTCGACTAGGATACTGAGTTAGTCGACTAGCCTAGGCAAAACTTCAACTATTAGTCGACTAGGTTTAGAGATTAGTCGACTAGGGATATGTCTGTTGGAAAAATTAGTTTCTGGATAACTGAATATAGTCGACTAGAAATGTCTGTTGGTCGACTAAAAACTTTGTTAGTCGACTTAGGAATTTGGTGTAGTCGACTAAGTTTAGATTCAGAAAGAAACAGAGAGTTGGATAATTTTTGTATCTAATATTAGTCGACTTGGAAACTGGGTTAGTCGACTAGAGTATCTGTTAGTCGACTAGGTAGGAAAGTCAAGTCGACTAATTTGCATTCAGAGTCCAAACAGAGAGTTAGGATTTTGGTTTTGGAATGGACTAGTCGACTAGAGATTTTTGGCAAGTCGACTAAGTTGGGTTAGTCGACTATATCAATAGGGCAAGTCGACTAGGAAGGATTTTTGTGTAAGTTATCAAGGCTTTTCATATTTTTCTAAGTTACACAACAACTTTCCAAAATCACCCAAAATCTTCAATAATCTTCATCTGAGGTAGAGCAATCATCATGAGGTAGAAGTGTTTGTCCATCATCAAAATCTTGCAATTTGAGAGGCTTCAACATCTTGAACTTGTTAGGTTCCAACATTCTCCCCCTTTTTGATGATGACAACATATGTTTATGATGACTCCCCCTGCAACAAACCTCCCCTGCAGTAACTAGGTTATAAAAAATATATTGCCCTTGCAGAAAATGTTAAGTTGCACCTGCATGGTCATATGTTAGTATCCATAACATATATATGTCAAATAACTTTGATTTTGTCACAAAGTGGCACAACACATAACATGCAGAATTTTCAGATTGGAATTTTCAGAACATAACCAGTTAGCCAACAAAGCTAACAGAACATTAACAGAACACATAGAAACATATAACATGAATACACAGATATCATAGAAACATATAACATGGATACACAGATATCATGGATACACAGAGCACATAACAGATAACCAGATACACATATCACATAACACTAATTCTCCCCCTTTGTCATTAACAAAAAGAGAAAATACATAGTCTTTAAACAAGAAAACTGACATAGTCTTTAAACAAATAACAGAAAATACATAAGAGTTTCAAAAGCAAAAACATAATAGAAACACCAACTCCAATATCTTCAATGCTCGGATCTGGGAGGAGGAGGTGGCGGGAAATGAATCTTGAGAAGACTTAGAATCGCCGCTTGAGTAGATTCAAAGGAATCCATCCGAGTCATCAACAAAGATTGATTCTCAAGAATTTGAGACTGAGAATCTTGCAAAGCTTGTTGTTGAGTTTGAATAGATGCAATCTGAGCAGACATGGAATTGTAGAATGCATCCGCATATGGAGGTGGTTGAGTTGGAGGTGGATCAGTGAAAGGAGGTTGTGAAGAGGAAGATGGACCTTGAGGAGGACTATGTGGAGGTGAAGAGGGATGTTGTGGAGGAGGATCAGACAGTTTCATGCGGTGTATGGCGGCACTATCAAACAATTCAAAGATTTTAACAACACTAGTTTCGGAAGCTAGATCAACATGATATTTCCGAAAAATAGGTGTCAAAAAGGCGCCAAAAGGAAGGAATGAAGAATGATACTTGACCATAGTATCAAAGATGATCTTAGCCCAATTGACCTCGAGTCCAGCCATAATAGCATAGACACAAGAGGATAATTCCCTGGAGTAGTAATTGTAACTACCAGTTTTGGGACAGATATTATATGAGAGGATTCTACCAATAAGACGGGGAATAGGTTTGAGTTTATTATTGGTCATTGGCAATCTTTGGCCAGGTAGAAAGATTTGACTTAAGACATCCTCATCATCCATACAATTTCATCAAGTGAGAGGCCGGTAAAAGGAATTGATAGGATACGACCAATAGATTTTATGGAAAGCTTTATGTGGACACTTTTAACATAGGAGTAAAGATGGATAGCATTCTCATTATCTTCATATGATAAGTTGGTGTAGAACAGATAAATGAGGAAGGGATAATATGCTTGTTTAAATTCAGTGAAAAACATATTATACAATCCAAAATTTCTCAAAAATGACATGATATCATATTGATAAAAATCATCATACTTGATAAATCTCCCTGGAATGATGTCTAGAGATGATAATCTATGGTAATCCTCTTCTAGACTTGGATTCTTAAGGAATTTCTTAAAGTCAACAATGGAAGATGATGATGAAGGGGTAAATTTAGTTTTCTTTGATTTTGACATGGTGAAAAACTAAATTGAATCAAGTAGACAGTAGATACGTATGGGAATGACTGAGAGATGAAAGATTATACCAAGATACCAAGAACTGTGGAGAAATTTGAAGGAATTTGAACTGTGGAAGGCTGCTGCAGGTTGTCTGTGCCCTAGCTTCTGGTCGACTGAAGAATCGGCTGGAAAGGAGAGAATGAAAGAAACCTAGGGTTTGGGTGAGGTAAAGAAAAGAACCAAGGGTGAGGATCAATTCTGGAAAGAGATGAGTGGTTAAGATTTAAAAGAGAGTGTAAACGGATTTTAACTTAAAGAAATCGGGTCGGGTTTGAAGTGGAAATCCGAAAACAGAAAACAAAAAGTCACAGTTTTAGTCGACTTACAGGACAAGATTAGTCGACTAATAATAGGACTAGTCGACTAGTAATTTACTATAGTCGACTAACTTTGACAAATCAGAAAGTGAAGTTTCTGTTTCTCACAGGAGTCGACTAGGTAAAATTTCAAGTCGACTAAGGCTTCTATAAGTCGACTAATAAAAGTTGTAAGTCGACTAACTTTTGTAAAAACTGCCTTTGAAAAAATCTAAAAAAAAAATGTTTAAAAATCTGAAAAATTACAAATACCCAAATCTCTTCTAAATTTAATAAAGTATCTTCTTTCAGAGGTTTTGTGAATATATCAGCAACTTGATTATCAGTTGATATAAAATTTAATGAAATGTCACCTTTTTAAAGCATGATCACGTAAAAAAATGATGTCTAATATCAATATGTTTGGTACGTGAATGATGAACAGGATTTTTAGATAAATTAATAGCACTGGTATTATCACACATAATAGGTGAGTTTGTGATAGTCATGCCATAATCAAGTAAGGTTTGTTTCATCCATATAATTTGTGCACATGCAACACTAGCAGCAATATATTCTGCCTCAGTGTTGATAATGACACAGAATTTGGTTTTTTACTGAACCATGATACTAGTGAATGTCCCAAAAAGTGACAAGTACAACTAGTACTCTTCCGATCAGATTTACAACCAGCAAAATCAGCATCACTATATG